>JAEPBF010000046.1:0-285685 GCA_019739055.1 Passiflora organensis
TGATTCTTTTGAATCTCAGAAACAGTATCAGAGGGGTTGTTTCTTCTATTCTTGATAATGTTGGTGTGGTTATTCATGTTAATTGAGTGGTTGTGGTCAAATGAGGTATCTGAAGTACTGTGATTTGGTTGTTTAGATTGGTATGATGGTTGTTTAGATTGGATATGAGTTGGTTGTTTAGATTGGATATGATTTGAGTGTTTAGATTGGATAGGGGAATGTAGATGTGTGTGCAGCGTGAGAGGGTCCATAGGATTGCTTTCAATTCTTTTCCATTTTGATTCCTGGATTGGTTATGCTTAGTATGGCTGTATGGTTTGTGCTTGTTTAGGCGGTACCGGATCGATCAGTAGAGGCAAGGATATTGTTGGAGAACCATCGACGCAACGAGAGGTGGGAGTTTATGTTTCATTTGCATACGCGTAACGTTTTGTTTCAGAATTAAAATATGATCAAATGTTTTGGTTTGAATGGAGGCAGGACCTGAATTGTGTTTAATCTAGAATCCTAATTTGCTTGCCATGTTTGAATGTATCATCTGTATGTTCAAAAGCTGAGGCATGCTGATTTGTTGGTGTATACGAAATTTTTGTACGTGTTTTGCTACCTCTCATACGATATGGTTTTTTTATCTTCTTAGACATTTTTGCTATTGTGGCTGAATACTTTGAATATTATTTTGAGATGTTTGACACCTGATTTACAAGATGGAAATGGTTAAATACATGCATGGAATATCTGATGAATTTTTAGATTTAATAACTCATACTTGATGAATTATGCTATGTGTTTATGCATTGTGTTCGGAATTGACGGTTAATGCTGGGATCCTGTTAGGTAAGCATATGGAGTCCTTATAGAGAGGACAGTTGCTTATCGTGGAGGAGGTATGGTTGGATATATTTATGTATCTTGAGTGCTGTGTGCACTATGAATAAAGGGGAGTGTTGTGTGCACAATGAATGAAAAGGTCGTGCAATTGCTTCGTATATATAGTACGACGTTATATACGTGTGTACGAAATTGAATATGATCGCTTGTGTTTCTCCATTCAATTTTGGACAATGCTGATGGTGGGTTTTGTTTATATATATGCTACAACTGAAAACCATCAGTAGGCTTTTTGGTAACCCTTTAGCGGGGGTTACGTGAAAGTGGTTTGTGTCCACCCCGTTATGTTTTGGGCATAGTAGCCAAGTATCAAAACTGTTTTCTGTATGTATTTTGGTGTGTGCACTTATGATGTCTACATTGAAGAGTATGGATTGTACTGGTTTTAATAAATGTTTGATACTATGCTTTGGTTTTGTCTCCATTCCACCGTTTATGCTTATGACGCGGTAACTTCCACTGAGGTCCTTGATCTCACTCCCCCTCTCTATTGTTTTGTTTCAGGACTAAGTTGGAGAGTTAGCTGTTCAACTTCGAGGTTACAATCCCGGTATTGGTCGTAGGGCTGGACAAATGCACATGCACGTTTTTGGACTCAACATCCTTCACATCTTTTTGTATATTTACATACTTGTGTATTTTGCTGGTGCCATATGTGTACAACTCATGCTTGCATACTCTGATATTTGGATATATAAGAAGTAGTGTTGTTTTGAATTTCTGGGAATCTGTGAGTGTGGACTCACAGTGTTGCAGGTTTGAGGCCGTAAGGCCCGCTGTATATGATCTGATATTTTTACTGCATGTGTTGGTTATTCCGTTGTTTGTAAGTTATGCTGAGTATTATTTGATGCGTGCCATGTTTGAAAGAAATAAGTTAAATGTTGTGTAATTCTACGATTAGCAAAACAAAATTAAGCCTTGTGTAGTTCCGCTTGGTCCACCAGTTGGGACAATCGGAGCTGCACGGCGGTGAGGCTCCCGATTACCGTAAACGGGGTCCTCACATTACAAGCATACAATCACTATATATACCATTCAACCAAACAATAAACAGTGCGGACACTCAAATGTACCATGACATGCAAACCGAGATAACAAATATTTTTATAAAAATATTCGAATATTAGAAAATAGGCCAATTAAATCCCAAATTATACTTTATAAAGACAGTATTATTATTAAAATTATATTTACTATTTTAAGCTAAAATATATTTTTCCATAAAATTTTTGAAAGCTTATAACTTGCAAAATGATAACTCAGATTGGAAAGGATCGCACCATCTTGTTTAGAACGTCAAAATTAGGTAACAGGATAAAAACGGAAATTTGAGTTTGAGGAGGCCCATGGCCAGTCTGGCAGCGACACGTGTGGCAATGGCAGGGCTGAAAAACTCCAACTTCTCCGTACCTCAACCTAAATCAATAATCTTTATATCAAAACGAAGCTAACAATGAGAGAAACTCAAATCTATAGGTTTTGCAGTGAGGTCAGAACCTTGATGGCCAGAAAATTGATTTTTCCTAGGAGAAAAATCCATCATTTCGCAACAAGATCGCCGCCGCATCACAACTCTGATTGGAATGAGATAGGTGGCCTCATGCTTTAAGGAAGGTGACTCATCGATCAAGACTGGTGGTGATGACATCAAACGGCGGACGACAGTGCTGAAGCACCTTGATCGAAGGACGAGAAGAAGGAACAGGGAGGGGAAAGAAAAGAGGAAGAAGGAACGAAAAGAAAATTTTTTTATTTTATTTTAAAAACATCTTCTAGTCAAAACGACGTCATTTTGACTTATTCCAAAATGATGTCGTTTAGCACAAATATTAAGATAATTTTTTATTTATTTCAAATTTTTATTTATTTTTTTAAATAATATATATAATTTCAGAAAAAATATATTATAATATAGAAAATCTTAGTATTTGATATATATATCCAAAAATAATAAAAAATTTCACCATAAACCATATCTTTCACTGAATTAAAAATTTTAATTTTCTGGCCAACATATATTTAATAAAAATAAAATATTATCTGAAAAAAAAAAATTATACTTCAAAATTATGAAAAATCAAATTGTAACATATAATCTTTAAATATGTACCCAAAAATACTTAAAGATCATAATTTCATATGCAGATTTCATTCAATACGAAAATATTCAATAAAGAAATCGTGACACTACCTTTAGATATAAAACGTGAAAATGCACCAATGGCTTACACGTGGCATCCAAAAATCCAGGGCTTACACTGACAATGCCGGATTGTTAGGTGATTGTAACTCCACCTAATTGATTCCCAAAACCTACAAGAAACAGTTATTCTATGTGCCTTTATTGATAAACCCTGTCCAACTTTATTCCTCGTGTTTTGTCTTCACGCCTCCCTTCTAGACCTGGAGAGCTCTCGAGGGTTGTATAGGTCATCCTATACAAAAATAACTGAAGGAGAAATTACAAAACTATCCTCAATTCGGGTTTTGGGAAAGAAATTGCCTCTCTTTCTCACTTTATTTATGACAAATTTATTCCATAAACCCAAATGGCTTGACGGGAGGGTTTTATCCCTTTTGAATTCTTCTTCTCCCGGATATCGGGTCATCCATTTAGATCTAGGCCCAACCATCAGAATCTGATCTATTGATTAAAATACCCGGGTCTCACACATTTCAATACCCATATGAAAGACAACACTTTTCAGCTCACTTTTGCTAATCTTTGCCCTATCCTCCATATCCAAATCAATAAAAACATTCTCCGCTATCATAGAAAAATCATCTTCATCCTCTAGAAACATAAACAGACCATCCCCATCTAAAATCGAGACCACCATGGGATTCTTTGTAAATGAAAAACACCAACCAAAATTAAGCCAACATGTTTGCAAGTAAAAAATGATCAACTCGAGTATGCTTATCATTGTCCTTGTTCCAATACCTTTCAATTCATCGACAATGGAAATGACGTAGACATTAAGCATTTCCAATGCTCCTTTGAGGTGAGTTCTGTTTGATTGAAAGTAACATTATCACGAGACAGGTGGAGATGGAAGAGGATGAATGACTTGATGGTTTGAGGCAATGAAAGGCCAAATATGTACTGTGAGGCTCTGGTTTCCGCCAAGTCGAGGAGGTTAGCTCCGGCAAGGGATGTGGCAGTGGTAGTGACATCGGGTAAGGCAAAGCCGAGAGATCTAAGGTGGGTTCCATCTATGACGGTAATATCTCCGTCAGACATTGTCGGAAACTTAACAAAAGTAGATTATATGGTTTGGTAGACTTCGGGAGATGTCTTTGTAGAGGTGTTTGACAATGAACAAGAGTATTGTAATAGTTTGAAGATTTCAAAGGTTATTTTTTTCATTTTTTTCTTTTTACTCTTAAATAAGTCTAATATTATTGGTATATTTTGAGAATTTTTCTTTTATTTATAGGTATATAAGAAAATAAATTTATAACAATAAATTTATAACAAAAATGTTATTAAAATTATATCATGAAATGGGTTAAAATCTCTAATTTTTTAAAATTAATTATCTTGAATAATCTTTATTATTTAATCTAATTGGTTAAAAATTTTAAGATATTTAATATTCAAAATTAATATTTGAATTCTTAAAATTTGATCTTTGGTCAAGACTCAAGGAATTTTATAATTTAAGTATACCCACTTGATTTGAAACCTGCAATTTGTTTGGTGAAATAGAATTGAAGTTGGATTAAGAAATAGGTTTCCTATAAAAGTAATGAATGCAGCCCTATATGTTTTGTTACCCGGACGCCAAGCAAAACAATTGTTGATTTGTGTTTCATGTACTCATCTTAGTGCTGATTTTGATATGCCAATGTGGTCTTTAATTATTTAATAAGATGTAACATTCTAATTTTGATATGCCAATATGTAGTTATCTTTGAGATTAGGTACATGAAACGTCTTGTTTTAAATTATCAAAATTTTGATTATTTGGACAACTACAAAATGATGCATTTAGGATTCATCCATAATAGAGTGACTTTTAAGAGTCATTAGGATATACTAATGATATATTCTTAACAATTTTTCATGGGGTGAATATCACTAAGCAATTAGATGTTTGTAGAACTTACTAACTTTTTTATACTATATATTTTTAATACTTTTGGAGGTATAATCAATTATATCTCAAGATTTTTCAATCTTCAATAAAAGGAGGTGATGTCATGTGAGTCAAATGATTGCCTGTATTTTTATATTACATATTTAAGTGAATGCTATGAGAAAAAATCATAATTTCCAAATCCTATGATTCTTTATACAATATTGGTACATAAATTAAAACATGTAAATGGAAGACAAGTGCAAAATAGAATAGTGGTGTAGATATGTAAAATATTATTCAGGCACAGACACGATAATTATTAAAAAGAGAGTTATGTATAAAATTTTTTATTTGTACTCTAAAAATATTATTTTTTATATACAATTTTTAAACTAAAAATATCATATAACACCCAAATCCAAATCTAACTAGTCTCAACCCAAATACCTTACATATAATCCAATTGGCAACTACCTTCTTATATATATATATATATATATATATGATCTTATAAAAATAGTTTAGGATTACTCATTCAATCTAAACTCTTTTATTTTCTAGTCCCACCCTTGATCCTCTCCTACTAAATCTCTCTGCTCACAATTGACTAATCATATGTAGGAATACATAATAAGTATAATATTAACTTTTTTTTTAAAAAAATAAGAATATCATCTCAAAAAAATTTTTGTTGTCGCTTTCCGGATCCTGTATCACTCCTAGTATATATCTCCATATGTGGCTATTAAATATATAGCAGTTATACAAAAGAAGAACAAATATTTAACAATAACAGTAAAGTCGTGTCAAGAAGATCAAGAAACATAATCATGTACAGTGGTAGTTAAAAGTGGTTTGTAAATTTTAAATAGTCATGTGCAGCATACAAAATATAATTATAGTATGTATTTTATTTCCTTGGCATAAATTTGGTATACAAATTCTATAGCCAGCATACAAATTTTATTCTAGGGGAATTGATCTATATTCCCGACATGTTATTTAATCAACCGAATAGCTGTGCTAATACCATCCAGTCGATACACAAATTAGTGCAACAACTTTTACAATCCACATCCCAACTCAATACACAGATTTTGGCAACAATCTGAATTAAACAAGCACCAATCACCTCTTTTCTTGCATTCCTTCATGCTCCTGCCCATAGGTTTAGCTAGTTCGTTTCCAAGAGCTGTTGTTGGTGTTGTATCTCGAATGGAAGATGTTTGGAGAACAAACATGGCACCAACCACTAGGATCATGAGGAGCACACAACTAAGATTCTTGGCCATTAATTTGATTGTATATTCTTGCACGAATGATGGATGTGTGTGGTTATGCAGGTTTGTGATGAAATGATGAAATGAAACTTTTTGATTTGGGTTCCTTTATATAGAACAAGTGCGCGTGTATATTTGTGTGCATACATGGGGACCAAAAAATTTCATTTCATCACAAAAACAGCGTAACCACACATATCCATTATTCATGCAAGAATATACAATCAAATTAAAGGACAAGGATTTTAGTTGTATGTGGTTGGTGCCATGTTTGCTCACACAACGTCTTCCATCCAAGATATGATGCCAACAATAGCTAAGATCCTTGGCTATTAATTTGATTGTATCGTTTTCCACAAATAATGGATGTGTGTGGTTATGCAGGTTTGCGATGAAAAAATAAAATGAAGCTTTTTGGTTTGGGTTCCTTTTTATGGAACACGAATGTGTGTGTATGGGAATGTTACAATGCATTAGGAATGACAAATCCGTCTATTTTTTTGCCCCTGTATCTAGTTAAACAAGGTATGACCAAAATGTGTGTCCAGCAAAATACTATGACCAAAATGTTCATATGTCTTAAGCAATCATATTGTAATGACATGGGAGGAATTATAGATGTTATAAAATATAACAATAAGAAGAATTAAGGAGAAAAGAACAAGAGAGAAAACTAAGAATAAGAGAGAAAACTAAGAACAATATAGGGAGTATAAGATCATATCAAGTACTCAAAACAAGTGTGTACAAAGTGAACAATGTTACCTCCTATTTATAGGTAACATGATAGGGTATATGAAGAGACATTGGAGGATAAAGAGTTTTGTAGTTACAAAATATTCATTACACAATTGAATAGACATAATAAGTTATTTGTCTTTTCAATTGCCAAACATTTGATATTCATAACAATAGAGTTGTTCTTGACTTTTTAAGCAAAACATTGAGTTATTTCTTGTATATATTCGTATTGATTGGATTGTTCAAAATGATATAATTTTATTATATATGATTTTACGGGTTTATCTTTTTTACTATATTTTTTTTCCACTCTCTTGTAATGATAATGTTTTAGGCTGAAAACCCTATCTCTTCCTCCAAAGAATCTGAATTAAATATGATTATTTGGTATTAGTTCAAAATTTACGAATTCAAACTCAAACATCCAAACTCAAGCAAAATTAAACTAAGATAAAATATATTATTATTTTTAAAAATACATTATCACTTAACCATATTTTTCGAATATTATTGTTTAACCGTATTTTTTTAATTTAATTTTATAGTGTTTTATAGCTGATTCTCTAGTTGAGTTCATGTCATTTCCTATAGTGTTTAGAGCTTAATTTGTGGGGTAATGTAAAACAAGGATATATCTTTTCGGGTCGAGCATAGATGATTCCACACAAAAACTCACTAGTAACGTTGCATGATCAATGGCATTTTCTTAATCAAACACAAGCTTTACTTCCCAAAGCAAAAAATTTCAAAGAAAAAGGCAAAACCATAGTTTGCATATATTTAATCAAAAGATCACAGTATCATCCAAACATATTAAAAAAAAGATAAAATTGAGAATTCAAATGAGAAACAATGCAAACCTTCAAAAGGAGGGACACCCATTTTGTCATGCTTCGAACCTAAAAAAAAAATTGTGCGACAATTCCTCTATAGGCCCACTATACATGTTACTTACTAATAAGCAGCCTATATAATGAGTCTTCAAGGCTAATTTTTCAAACGATAACAGAAGAAAAGAATAGATATAACGACAGTAGCGTTTTAATATACAATAGTGCCGTTTGGGTAACACTTGTCCATTTTTATTGGTCAATTTTCACATCATACATTCTTGATTATGCATATTAACCCACAACCAACTATAACCATGCAATTAATATGCAAAAAAAAATGTTACGAGAACCCCAAAGAAGAACTGGTGCAACACAGTTTAACCACAACCTTATTATTTTATGTAACTAACCGCGGATCAGGTGGGAACTCAATTGACGATCAAGCCTTCTACGATGGTCTTGCAATACCCAGATCTAACGATCTAGCAAAAACTTGTCAGGTGAGTAGTCAGGAACATAGTATGTCATCAAAATGATTTAGCATAACTCATAATATAACCAAAATAAAATAAAATAACAATGCATAATCATAATTCAATAAATCATCAGACACAAACAAACCAATAAATCAATTATGATATCCTTTCTTAGGTGAGCACACATAGCATGATTTGGATTGGGATATTCTCATAGTCTTTCTGGGCCCTGGATAAGACTAAGATCTATCAGTGGTAATCCTATCGGTATTTTTCTCAATTTAAAGTTCTCTAATAAACAGTTATATAGACTATTTGACATTTATCTAGTTCCCAATTCCACTGATTGTCACGCCCCGTACCCTACTCTAGAAGTAAACACCTTCGCCATAAAACCTTAAGAATAATAATTATTATGCTACCTTTAGAATCTTGTAAGACTAATAAAACAAAATGATAAAACATCTCAGCGGAATAAAATAAATATAGGGTAAGTTCGCATCATAAACAAATTTTTTTAAAAAATTTGTATCAACATCCAAATATCCTACAATGTTAAATCCATGTTTAAACCTGTACCATTCTCAAGTATGTTAAACCAAATAGTTTCATCTCAAATATAAAACTGATAAATCCAAGCACCAAAATATAATTAATATTACAAAGTAAAATCCAATATAAAATATGAAAGTACATCCGGTATATGGATGTACAATCCAAATTGGTTAGTCTGATCATACCTGACAGTAGTTGACAAACCAGACATATAATGCATCACAAATACAAAGCTAATCTGAAGAACCTGCAAGCACTAAAATGTCAGTTAAATATCTAGTTGAGGGGTTATGGGGACCGCGATATGCATGATTATAAACATAAACAAAAACCAAAATGGAAAATATAAATATGTGTAAAACTCGCAAAAAAAAAATTCAAAGTCAAATTCAAGTCGTCTAGAAAATAACAGTAATGGTGAATCACCCATACATGCATACATGTCATTATTTAAACAGGGCTGGAAAGTCGGCTAGAAACCACCCATCCTACTCCTGATCAGGGAGTGATCTAAGCCCACCAGTATTTATTTTATCTTCTTTAAAATCATAACGTACACTAGTATTACTGAAGGGTTCTATGGTCAACTCCTCATGACCATCTCAAATATGTGAACCATTGAACACTAATCTCAATAAAAGGTCAATAGTGCACTGGAATACTCATAATCAGAATAGGATTTAAAACCAGTCAAAACAAGTTATACACAACCCAAAATCACACTATAAAAAAACAAGCATATAATCTCATAGACAATCACATGTCTCAACCGTATATGCAACCACATGTTTTTTCAAACACAATATGCCTCTCAATACCAATCCATAATAAAACCAATATGCGCCAAAACTCACAGTTATAAAATCAATCATATTTTCAAACATAAAGCATGTAAATCCAAGTATCAACACGATTCACCATTTAATTTTCTAAAAACATAAATCTCAAACATATATTTTTAAACAAAAACCAAATAATGTGTGAGGTCCCCACTCACCTGTATGTAGAAGCTAACCAAAGGAAATCAAGCACTGTATATAGTCTGCCAATCCACAATAAAGCAACACAATCCTCAATATAGACCAAATACCTATATATACCATTACAAGCATACAATCACTATATATACCAATCAAACCAAACAATAAACAGTTCGGGTACTCAAATGTACCACGACATTCAAACCGAGATAACAAATATTTTTATAAAAATATTCGAATATTAGAAAATAGGTCAATTAAATCCCAAATTATATTTTATCAACACAATATTATTATTAAAATTTTTATTTACTATTTTAAGCTACAATATATTTTTCCATAAAAACTTTGAAAACTTATAACTTGCAAACAAAAACTCAGATTGGAAAAGGATCGCACTACCATGTTTAGAACATCAAAATTAGGTAATAGGGTCAAAACGGGAATTTTTGGTCTATGGAGGCGCGTGGCCGGTTTAACGACCCCAATTCCTACCTATTAATATTTGCTCCGATTACGTTGATTACCGCCGTGAAACCCAAACAAGCCAAAAGACACCTAGGACCTATCTGAATCCCACCAGGCTTACTCACTAAGTTTTCGACTTTTAGCATGTTCATTGTACATGTTTAATAACAGTTGGAGAATGATATTGGACAATCATTCTGGTATCATACGGAGTAAGTAAAAACATCAGTGGAAGTCTTTAAATTAAATCACTGGATTCATAACACACAAGTCCCATAAGGATCCAAATAACCAGCAAGAATTCCTCCAACATAGTCAAAAATAACAAGCAAAGAAGGCATCTTAAAATAAACCAGAAAGTAGTCCATTTTTTGTTTCAAGTTATATGCGCAAGTAATCAAGGAACAGGTAAGCAAAAGTGATGCGATATCGCCCCGTCGTACAACCTTGATCTCCCACACTGGTACCACGAGCAGTGAATGTACCTAAGCCTGAAAAAAATGGTGAAAACAACGGTATGAGATTACAAGAATCTCAGTAGGGTCACAACATTATAAAATATGCAGAAACCATAAACACAAATCTCCTGAACAAAATTTGATCACTCCTATGCAACTAAAGGGATTTATGCAATTCAAAGATTCAATCAAAAATGGTAGGGCCAAATCTAAGGCTGAGGGGGACTACAAACACTTTCGAAAAGTATCAGAAGTACACAGACAGGCTGAACTCATCAGATTGTTCTCGGCAATGAAGAAGAAAAGGTCATCCCCTTCCACCTGTGTTGTCCAAGGCTTACTGCACGAAAGGTAATTGGTTAACACACAAGCTAATCAGCAAGCCTATTCATCTTGCCACACAAGGACAAAACATCCCAAGCCACACAAGGACAAGGGCATCCCAAACCACACAAGGATAAGGGCTTCCCAAACCACACAAGGATAAAGGGGTTCCTGCCACACAAGGACATGGCTTCTGGCCACACAAGGACCAGACATCCAACGAGCTCTTGTTGGGATTTGCCACCCATATGACTCCCATACCAGTAAGAACCTCCCCTCTCACTAGGAGCATCAACGCTTACCCCGAATGGCCATCGGAAAAGGATCCTGACACACAAACACGTACAAACACACACAGGCAAGCACAAAGCACAAAACCACAACAGGGTATTCTCAATTCTGTCAGATCACATTCAGCATGTTCAATACACATCACACATGCTAACTAGGCACTCCTAACCTACCTTAAGGGATTCAGTATAGCCTAGAAATTTCTCAATTCAATCCGCAACTCAAGCATGCATTATTTAATATGAATGCGTATACAGTTTCACAATCATAGGTACCAAAATCAATTAAGCAAACAACGAGGTCTCTGGAGAAAACTGATGAGGCATAGATCCTACCTCTCTTGTCTCTGAACAAGAAGCTATTCCCTTGTCTTTATTCAATAATTTTGCACTACATATAGCATCACAAGGCAAAGCCAAAACCAAACTAAGTATACATATCCAATATCCAATTAAATACCCTATTTCCTTACCAATTCCACTCACCAAACCTATCAGAAACTAGTGATCAGATGCTGCAGGTACCTCCCCCTTGGATGTGTGATGTGATAGCCAAGAACTTAACAAGAATCAACCTGAATTATCATCCCTAATTATCATACAATTTTTGGCACTAAGAATAAGGCAGTAGGGCAAGTTGCGATTTCATGTTAACAAGTTGTAGGAGTTGCTATCTCATGTTAAAAAGGAAGGATTAAGGGTTTATAAGATGTATAATCAAAAGAAACAAGATCAGAATCTAATAGGTTAATCAATTGATCAAGTTAGGCACAATAGGGCAGTAGGACAACGGTAGGGCATACTGATTTCATATATAGAAAAGATTCAAAGGATGAATTCATGATTTTTCACTATGAATGGATATTAAACAATCATACGAATAAAGGCAACAACATCAGAGATCAATCAAAGGCAGAATTATACAAATCTTAAAACCTAATTCCGCCGCCAATTTTCAACTTATCTTTTGACAAAGAAATACGAACGTCCAAACAAAAAAAAAAGATGGCTGGAAAGATGCTGAAGAGAGATTTCCAACAAGCTATTATTTTCAGAAATCCAACAAACGATGAAAGAGTTATGCTACATTGAAGTTCAAGAAGATTTTGGCAGTTTCCCGAGTTTCGACTTATCTTACAAGAAATAAATACTAATCTCCTAACAAAAAATAATTGGTTGGAAAGAGGATTAAGAGAGCTTTCCAACAAGCTATTATTTTCAGGAATCCGACAAACGATGAGAGAGTTATGCTAGTTTAAAGTTTCAACGAATTTTGGTAGATATAGGGAGGTGTAAGGGTTTTAGGCTATACAAGTTTTGTGTGTTTTCTATGAATGATTTTTGTGGGGTTGACTTCTTATTTATAATGGATGGGTATGAAGTTAAGATTACTAAGGCTTTATTAAAGTAAGATAACTACCAGATTTAAATTCTGTAATTATCCTCTTTTAATTTTAGAGATTTTAATTCCTAAGGTGATTATCAACAAATTAAGAACCAAATTAAAAAGAATTAATACCAGAAATAATTACCAAACATTCCTTACCAATTTCGGCCATCACACAACCTTTTCTTCAGGGGCAAAATGGTTTTTTCACCTGCACTAGCTTCTTGACTTCTAGGACTCAAAATTCGGGTTCTCACAGCCGGTTTGGCGGCAGCACATGTGGTGGGGGGGACGGGGGTTGAAAAACTCCAACTTCTCTGTACCTCAACCTAAATCAACAATCTTTTTATCAAAACGAAGCTAACAATGAGAGAAGCTCAAATCTATAGGTTATTCAATGAGATCGGAACCTTGATGGCTGGAAAATTGATTTTTCAAAGGAGAAGAATCCATGATTTCGCAGCAAGATCGGCGGCACGTCGCAGCTCTGATTGGAACGAGATCGGTGGCCTCATGCTTCTGGGAAGACCGACGCATTGATCAAGACTGGCGGTGACAACATCAAATGGCAGACGGCGGTGCTGAAGCACCTTGATCGGAGGAGGAGAAGAAGGAACAGGGAGGGGAAAGAAAAAAGGAAGAAGGAATGAAAAGAAAAAAAAGAAAAAAAAATCATTTTATTTTTAAAATTTCCTAGTCAAAACGGCATCATTTTGACTTATTCCTAAACGACGTCGTTTAGCACAAATATTAGGATAATTTTTTATTTTTTTTGAATTTTTATTTATTTATAAAAAATAATATATATAATTTCAAAAAAAATATATTATAATATAAAAACTCTTAGTAATTAATATATATATATATATATATATCCAAAAATAATAAAAATTTCACCATAAATCATATCTTACCACTGAACTAAGAATTTTAATTTTCTAACTAACAAATATTTAATTTAAAAAATATTATCTAAAGAATAATAAAAATAATAAACTGTACTTTAAAATTTTGAAATCAAACTATAACATATAATCTTTAAATTTATAATTGAAAATTCTTAAAAATCATAATATCACATATAGATTTCATCCAATTCGAAAATATTCAATAAAAGAATTATGACACTGCCCTGGGTATAAAACACGAAAACACACTAATAGCTTACACGTGACATCTGAAAAATCTGGGGCTTACACACACAATATCGGATCGTTAGGTGATGGTAGCGCCACCTAATTGAATTCGTAAACCTGCATGAAACAGTTAATCAATATGCATTTCTTAATAAACCCCGTCCAACTTTATTCGTCGTCATCTGGCGTCTTCACATCTCGCTACTAGACCCGGAGAGCTCTCGAGGGCTGTATAGGTTACCCTATATAGACTCATGCTGCTTTCATATTATTACTAAATAACACACAAAATAATATAATGAGCATATCATCTAATCTTCTTATTAACGTATAAACCGGGTTACGCAATTAACGATCGCCAATACTTAGCTAGATATGTATGTTCATACGATTCTAATTAATCAAAAATCTTGCTCAATTAGAAAAAGAAATCAATAACTATTATGCATGCACATACACAACCAACCACTCACAGTTTACAGTACTTATTCTTTGGGATCTGATTTCGGAGAATATTGGTTTTGACAATTTAATTCCACACCTGTTAAGCAAAAGTTCATCTCTTTTTTACCCTCCCGTCATATCATAAGTTCTTAATTACGCATTTCCAACTCATTAATCATTACACTATTACCTAAACATCGATTCAACATAATTTTTGATTTTTTTCGTTATTTTTCCTATATTTCTATCAACTTCTTTGATTTAATTGACTTGTCTAATCACTTCAGATTTAAATGAATTTAGTACCATTGAAATCCTTACAATTTCCAGTCTTTTTCCTAATTTTTCTTCAATTTATTTCTAGTTTTCCTTTAATTTTCCGGCCTTTCTTCTTATTTTCTGCAAATTTCCAGTCAATTTTCCATCGACTGACATGTGGCAGCAGGAGTGTGCACCAACACACATCCAAACCTCCGGGATGTTGACACGTGTTTTCACTCTAGGCTTGCCGCAACTGGTCTAAGTCCGTTCTCTTAGTTTTGAACGACCTATCGTTTTCTTACCTATTGAACTACATGGTCACCCAATTCTAGTTTTAAACGACTTGTCATTCATAATGACCCCTAAACTACATGCCATCCAATTTTATCTTCAAACGACTAGTCACTTGATGATTTCTTAGTGTTTAGGTACATGTCATTCTCTATAACCCCTGAGCGATGTGTCGTTTGGAACATCTTTGGACAACCTGTCGTCCGAAGTCACCCCTAACCTCCAGTCGATGAGCATTTCTGCAAACCCTTAGCCGAAAATCCTTCCTGAATCAACACAATTAAATGTCGAACCATAGCAATATATACATCAAAATACAACTCTCAAACACCCGAATCAAACCCACACATCAGTTATAGTTTTTACATGATTTAGAACCATAACCCTACAGGTCTAAACCTCTGATTTTATTAGTAAAAAACTTACCTAGATTTGCCAATATCACACTTAGTTTTCTCCCTTGAGTAGCTCACACTCACCTGCCTTTCTCTCTCGCAGATTTCGCGCACCAAAAGGGTAACTTGGGGTAGGTTTGGGGCTATAGCCATGCATGTCCCCTTCACGTATTTGTTCTGGTCACATGTGGGTTGAAGAAGGAAACAGGTGGAAGGCTCAGGCATATGTAGGGAAAATGAAAAGTATTCATGGTGACTAACCACTGCAGCAAGTACAATGTCGTTTGAAGCCTAAGTAAAAGGATGTTGTTTGCTACAAAGGATTAGGGTTTCTAACCCTAATCCACCCCTTAGCCAAAATGATAGAGCAGTCCGTCATTTTGACCCTTCTCCTTTCCTTCTCTCTTTATAATAATAATAATAATAATAATAATAATAATAATAATAATAATAATAATAATATATTTCTAAATCTCCTCGTAATCTCCATAAAATTGTTATTTTTCATAACTTCTTACTTAATAACTAAAATGATAGTAATACAAAATTCCAAAAATAAAAAGATTCATTTCTACTTAAGATTTCTAGTTTTCCAAAAGAATTTCACAAACATTGCCGATGGTTGGTTAAATTAAAAACAATACAATATAGGTTTCGTAGAATTGAAGGTAAAATTACAAAAATACCCTTAGTTCGGGTTTCATGGAATTGAAGAAGAAATTACAAAAATATCTTCAGTTCGAATTTCGGGAAAGAAATTGCCTCTCTTTCTCACTTTATTTATGGCAAATTTAATCCATAAACCCAAATGGCATGACAGGAGGGTTTTATCCCTTTTGAATCCTTCTTCTCCCTAATACTAGGCTGTCCATTCAGATCAAGGGTCAACCATCAGGATCCGATCCATCGATTAAAATACTCTTGTGAAGGACTGCAGTTTTCAGCTCACTTTTGCTAACTTTCCCGTATCCTCCGTATCCAAATCAATAAAAAGTTCTCCGCTATCATAGCAAAATCATCTTCATCCTCTAGAAACGTAAACAGACTGTCCCCATCTAAAATCGAGACCACCACAGGATTCTTTGTAAACGAACAAAACCAACCAAAATTTAGCCAACATGTTTGCAAGTAAAAAATGATCAACTCGAGTATGCTTATCATTGTCCTTGTTCCAATACCTTTCAATTCATCGACAATGGAAATGACGTAGTCATTGAGCATTTCCAATGCTCCTTTGAGGTGAGTTCTGTTTGATTGAAAGTAACATTATCACGAGACAGGTGGAGATGGGAGAGGATGAATGACTTGAGGGTTTGAGGCAATGAGAGGCCAAATAAGTACTGTGAGGCTCTGGTTTCCGCCAAGTCGAGGAGGTTAGCTCCGGCAAGGGATGTGGCAGTGGTAGTGACATCGGGTAAGGCAAAGCCGAGAGATCTAAGGTGGGTTCCATCTATGACGGTAATATCTCCGTCAGACATTGTCGGAAACTTAACAAAAGTAGATTATATGGTTTGGTAGACTTCGGGAGATGTCTTTGTAGAGGTGTTTGACAATGAACAAGAGTATTGTAATAGTTTGAAGATTTCAAAGGTTATTTTTTTCATTTTTTTCTTTTTACTCTTAAATAAGTCTAATATTATTGGTATATTTTGAGAATTTTTCTTTTATTTATAGGTAATATAAGAAAATAAATTTATAACAATAAATTTATAACAAAAAATGTTATTAAAATTATATCATGAAATGGGTTAAAATCTCTAATTTTTTAAAATTAATTATCTTGAATAATCTTTATTATTTAATCTAATTGGTTAAAAAATTTTAAGATATTTAATATTCAAAATTAATATTTGAATTCTTAAAATTTGATCTTTGGTCAAGACTCAAGGAATTTTATAATTTAAGTATACCCACTTGATTTGAAACCTGCAATTTGTTTGGTGAAATAGAATTGAAGTTGGATTAAGAAATAGGTTTCCTATAAAAGTAATGAATGCAGCCCTATATGTTTTGTTACCCGGACGCCAAGCAAAACAATTGTTGATTTGTGTTTCATGTACTCATCTTAGTGCTGATTTTGATATGCCAATGTGGTCTTTAATTATTTAATAAGATGTAACATTCTAATTTTGATATGCCAATATGTACTTATCTTTGAGATTAGGTACATGAAGCGTCTTGTTTTAAATTATCAAAATTTTGATTATTTGGACAACTACAAAATGATGCATTTAGGATTCATCCATAATAGAGTGACTTTTAAGAGTCATTAGGATATACTAATGATATATTCTTAACAATTTTTCATGGGGTGAATATCACTAAGCAATTAGATGTTTGTAGAACTTACTAACTTTTTTATACTATATATTTTTAATACTTTTGGAGGTATAATCAATTATATCTCAAGATTTTTCAATCTTCAATAAAAGGAGGTGATGTCATGTGAGTCAAATGATTGCCTGTATTTTTATATTACATATTTAAGTGAATGCTATGAGAAAAAATCATAGTTTCCAAATCCTATGATTCTTTATACAATGTTGGTACATAAATTAAAACATGTAAATGGAAGACAAGTGCAAAATAGAATAGAGGTGTAGATATGTAAAATATTATTCAGGCACAGACACGATAATTATTAAAAAGAGAGTTATGTATAAAATTTTTTATTTGTACTCTAAAAATATTATTTTTTATATACAATTTTTAAACTAAAAATATCATATAACACCCAAATCCAAATCTAACTAGTCTCAACCCAAATACCTTACATATAATCCAATTGGCAACTACCTTCTTATATATATATATATATATATATATATATATATATATATATGATCTTATAAAAATAGTTTAGGATTACTCATTCAATCTAAACTCTTTTATTTTCTAGTCCCACCCTTGATCCTCTCCTACTAAATCTCTCTGCTCGTAATTGACTAATCATATGTAGGAATACATAATAAGTATAATATTAACTTTTTTTTAAAAAAAATAAGAATATCGACTCAAAAAAAATTTTGTTGTCGCTTTCCGGATCCTGTATCACTCCTAGTGTATATCTCCATATGTGGCTATTAAATATATAGCAGTTATACAAAAGAAGAACAAATATTTAACAATAACAGTAAAGTCGTGTCAAGAAGATCAAGAAACATAATCATGTACAGTGGTAGTTAAAAGTGGTTTGTAAATTTTAAATAGTCATGCGCAGCATACAAAAGATAATTATAGTATGTATTTTATTTCCTTGGCATAAATTTGGTATACAAATTCTATAGCCAGCGTACAAATTTTATTCTAGGGGAATTGATCTATATTCCCGACATGTTATTTAATCAACCGAATAGCTGTGCTAATACCATCCAGTCGATACACAAATTAGTGCAACAACTTTTACAATCCACATCCCAACTCAATACACAGATTTTGGCAACAATCTGAATTAAACAAGCACCAATCACCTCTTTTCTTGCATTCCTTCATGCTCCTGCCCATAGGTTTAGCTAGTTCGTTTCCAAGAGCTGTTGTTGGTGTTGTATCTCGAATGGAAGATGTTTGGAGAACAAACATGGCACCAACCACTAGGATCATGAGGAGCACACAACTAAGATTCTTGGCCATTAATTTGATTGTATATTCTTGCACGAATGATGGATGTGTGTGGTTATGCAGGTTTTGTGATGAAATGATGAAATGAAACTTTTTGATTTGGGTTCCTTTATATAGAACAAGTGCGCGTGTATATTTGTGTGCATACATGGGGACCAAAAAATTTCATTTCATCACAAAAACAGCGTAACCACACATATCCATTATTCATGCAAGAATATACAATCAAATTAAAGGACAAGGATTTTAGTTGTATGTGGTTGGTGCCATGTTTGCTCACACAACGTCTTCCATCCAAGATATGATGCCAACAATAGCTAAGATCCTTGGCTATTAATTTGATTGTATCGTTTTCCACAAATAATGGATGTGTGTGGTTATGCAGGTTTGCGATGAAAAAATAAAATGAAGCTTTTTGGTTTGGGTTCCTTTTTATGGAACACGAATGTGTGTGTATGGGAATGTTACAATGCATTAGGAATGACAAATCCGTCTATTTTTTTGCCCCTGTATCTAGTTAAACAAGGTATGACCAAAATGTGTGTCCAGCAAAATACTATGACCAAAATGTTCATATGTCTTAAGCAATCATATTGTAATGACATGGGAGGAATTATAGATGTTATAAAATATAACAATAAGAAGAATTAAGGAGAAAAGAACAAGAGAGAAAACTAAGAATAAGAGAGAAAACTAAGAACAATATAGGGAGTATAAGATCATATCAAGTACTCAAAACAAGTGTGTACAAAGTGAACAATGTTACCTCCTATTTATAGGTAACATGATAGGGTACATGAAGAGACATTGGAGGATAAAGAGTTTTGTAGTTACAAAATATTCATTACACAATTGAATAGACATAATAAGTTATTTGTCTTTTCAATTGCCAAACATTTGATATTCATAACAATAGAGTTGTTCTTGACTTTTTTAGCAAAATATTGAGTTATTTCTTGTATATATTCGTATTGATTGGATTGTTCAAAATGATATAATTTTATTATATATGATTTTACGGGTTTATCTTTTTTACTATATTTTTTTTCCACTCTCTTGTAATGATAATGTTTTAGGCTGAAAACCCTATCTCTTCCTCCAAAGAATCTGAATTAAATATGATTATTTGGTATTAGTTCAAAATTTACGAATTCAAACTCAAACATCCAAACTCAAGCAAAATTAAACTAAGATAAAATATATTATTATTTTTAAAAATACATTATCACTTAACCATATTTTTCGAATATTATTGTTTAACCGTATTTTTTTAATTTAATTTTATAGTGTTTATAGCTGATTCTCTAGTTGAGTTCATGTCATTTCCTATAGTGTTTAGAGCTTAATTTGTGGGGTAATGTAAAACAAGGATATATCTTTTCGGGTCGAGCATAGATGATTCCACACAAAAACTCACTAGTAACGTTGCATGATCAATGGCATTTTCTTAATCAAACACAAGCTTTACTTCCCAAAGCAAAAAATTTCAAAGAAAAAGGCAAAACCATAGTTTGCATATATTTAATCAAAAGATCACAGTATCATCCAAACATATTAAAAAAAAGATAAAATTGAGACTTCAAATGAGAAACAATGCAAACCTTCAAAAGGAGGGACACCCATTTTGTCATGCTTCGAACCTAAAAAAAAAATTGTGCGACAATTCCTCTATAGGCCCACTATACATGTTACTTACTAATAAGCAGCCTATATAATGAGTCTTCAAGGCTAATTTTACAAACGATAACAGAAGAAAAGAATAGATATAACGACAGTAGCGTTTTAATATACAATAGTGCCGTTCGGGTAACACTTGTCCATTTTTATTGGTCAATTTTCACATCATACATTCTTGATTATGCATATTAACCCACAACCAACTATAACCATGCAATTAATATGCAAAAAAAAATGTTACGAGAACCCCAAAGAAGAACTGGTGCAACACAGTTTAACCACAACCTTATTATTTTATGTAACTAACCGCGGATCAGGTGGGAACTCAATTGACGATCAAGCCTTCTACGATGGTCTTGCAATACCCAGATCTAACGATCTAGCAAAAACTTGTCAGGTGAGTAGTCAGGAACATAGTATGTCATCAAAATGATTTAGCATAACTCATAATATAACCAAAATAAAATAAAATAACAATGCATAATCATAATTCAATAAATCATCAGACACAAACAAACCAATAAATCAATTATGATATCCTTTCTTAGGTGAGCACACATAGCATGATTTGGATTGGGATATTCTCATAGTCTTTCTGGGCCCTGGATAAGACTAAGATCTGTCAGTGGTAATCCTATCGGTATTTTTCTCAATTTAAAGTTCTCTAATAAACAGTTATATAGACTATTTGACATTTATCTAGTTCCCAATTCCACTGATTGTCACGCCCCGTACCCTACTCTAGAAGTAAACACCTTCGCCATAAAACCTTAAGAATAATAATTATTATGCTACCTTTAGAATCTTGTAAGACTAATAAAACAAAATGATAAAACATCTCAGCGGAATAAAATAAAATATAGGGTAAGTTCGCATCATAAACAAATTTTTTTAAAAAATTTGTATCAACATCCAAATATCCTACAATGTTAAATCCATGTTTAAACCTGTACCATTCTCAAGTATGTTAAACCAAATAGTTTCATCTCAAATATAAAAACTGATAAATCCAAGCACCAAAATATAATTAATATTACAAAGTAAAATCCAAATATAAAATATGAAAGTACATCCGGTATATGGATGTACAATACAAATTGGTTAGTCTGATCATACCTGACAGTAGTTGACAAACCAGACATATAATGCATCACAAATACAAAGCTAATCTGAAGAACCTGCAAGCACTAAAATGTCAGTTAAATATCTAGTTGAGGGGTTATGGGGACCGCGATATGCATGATTATAAACATAAACAAAAACCAAAATGGAAAATATAAATATGTGTAAAACTCGCAAAAAAAAAATTCAAAGTCAAATTCAAGTCGTCTAGAAAATAACAGTAATGGTGAATCACCCATACATGCATACATGTCATTATTTAAACAGGGCTGGAAAGTCGGCTAGAAACCACCCATCCTACTCCTGATCAGGGAGTGATCTAAGCCCACCAGTATTTATTTTATCTTCTTTAAAATCATAACGCACAATACTATTACTGAAGGGTTCTATGGTCAACTCCTCATGACCATCTCAAATATGTGAACCATTGAACACTAATCTCAATAAAAGGTCAATAGTGCACTGGAATACTCAATAATCAGAATAGGATTTAAAACCAGTCAAAACAAGTTATACACAACCCAAAATCACACTATAAAAAACAAGCATATAATCTCATAGACAATCACATGTCTCAACAGTATATGCAACCACATGTTTTTCAAACACAATATGCCTCTCAATACCAATCCATAATAAAACCAATATGCGCCAAAACTCACAGTTATAAAATCAATCATATTTTCAAACATAAAGCATGTAAATCCAAGTATCAACACGATTCACCATTTAATTTTCTAAAAACATAAATCTCAAACATATATTTTTAAACAAAAACCAAATAATGTGTGAGGTCCCCACTCACCTGTATGTAGAAGCTAACCAAAGGAAATCAAGCACTGTATATAGTCTGCCAATCCACAATAAAGCAACACAATCCTCAATATAGACCAAATACCTATATATACCATTACAAGCATACAATCACTATATATACCAATCAAACCAAACAATAAACAGTTCGGGTACTCAAATGTACCACGACATTCAAACCGAGATAACAAATATTTTTATAAAAATATTCGAATATTAGAAAATAGGTCAATTAAATCCCAAATTATATTTTATCAACACAATATTATTATTAAAATTTTTATTTACTATTTTAAGCTACAATATATTTTTCCATAAAAACTTTGAAAACTTATAACTTGCAAACAAAAACTCAGATTGGAAAAGGATCGCACTACCATGTTTAGAACATCAAAATTAGGTAATAGGGTCAAAACGGGAATTTTTGGTCTAAAGAGGCGCGTGGCCGGTGTAACGACCCCAATTCCTACCTATTAATATTTGCTCCGATTACGTTCATTACCGCCGTGAAACCCAAACAAGCCAAAAGACACCTAGGACCTATCTGAATCCCACCAGGCTTACTCACTAAGTTTTCGACTTTTAGCATGTTCATTGTACATGTTTAATAACAGTTGGAGAATGATATTGGACAATCATTCTGGTATCATACGGAGTAAGTAAAAACATCAGTGGAAGTCTTTAAATTAAATCACTGGATTCATAACACACAAGTCCCATAAGGATCCAAATAACCAGCAAGAATTCCTCCAACATAGTCAAAAATAACAAGCAAAGAAGGAATCTTAAAATAAACCAGAAAGTAGTCCATTTTTTTTTCAAGTTATATGCGCAAGTAATCAAGGAACAGGTATGCAAAAGTGATGCGATATCGCCCCGCCGTACAACCTTGATCTCCCACACTGGTACCACGAGCAGTGAATGTACCTAAGCCTGAAAAAAATGGTGAAAACAACGGTATGAGATTACAAGAATCTCAGTAGGGTCACAACATTATAAGATATGCAGAAACCATAAACACAAATCTCCTGAACAATATTTGATCACTCCTATGCAACTAAAGGGATTCATGCAATTCAAAGATTCAATCAAAAATGGTAGGGCCAAATCTAAGGCTGAGGGGGACTACAAACACTTTCGAAAAGTATCAGAAGTACACAGACAGGCTGAACTCATCAGATTGTTCTCGGCAATGAAGAAGAAAAGGTCATCCCCGTCCACCTGTGTTGTCCAAGACTTACTGCACGAAAGGTAATTGGTTAACACACAAGCTAATCAGCAAGCCTATTCATCTTGCCACACAAGGACAAAACATCCCAAGCCACACAAGGACAAGGGCATCCCAAACCACACAAGGATAAGGGCTTCCCAAACCACACAAGGATAAAGGGTTTCCTGCCACACAAGGACATGGCTTCTGGCCACACAAGCACCAGACATCCAACGAGCTCTTGTTGGGATTTGCCACCCATATGACTCCCATACCAGTAAGAACCTCCCCTCTCACTAGGAGCATCAACGCTTACCCCGAATGGCCATCGGAAAAGGATCCTGACACACAAACACGTACAAACACACACAGGTAAGCACAAAGCACAAAACCACAACAGGGTATTCTCAATTCTGTCAGATCACATTCAGCATGTTCAATACACATCACACATGCTAACTAGGCACTCCTAACCTACCTTAAGGGATTCAGTATAGCCTAGAAATTTCTCAATTCAATCCGCAACTCAAGCATGCATTATTTAATATGAATGCGTATACAGTTTCACAATCATAGGTACCAAAATCAATTAAGCAAACAACGAGGTCTCTGGAGAAACTGATGAGGCATAGATCCTACCTCTCTTGTCTCTGAACAAGAAGCTATTCCCTTGTCTTTATTCAATAATTTTGCACTACATATAGCATCACAAGGCAAAGCCAAAACCAAACTAAGTATACATATCCAATATCCAATTAAATACCCTATTTCCTTACCAATTCCACTCACCAAACCTATCAGAAACCAGTGATCAGATGCTGCAGGTACCTCCCCCTTGGATGTGTGATGTGATAGCCAAGAACTTAATAAGAATCAACTTGAATTACCATCCCTAATTATCATACAATTTTTGGCACTAAGAATAAGGCAGTAGGGCAACTTGCGATTTTATGTTAACAAGTTGTAGGAGTTGCGATCTCATGTTAACAAGGACGGATTAAGGGTTTATAACATTTATAATCAAAAGAAACAAGATCAGAATTTAATAGGTTAATCAATTGATCAAGTTAGGCACAATAGGGCAGTAGGGCAACGGTAGGGCATACTGATTTCATATATAGAAAAGATTCAAAGGATGAATTCATGATTTTTCACTATGAATGGATATTAAACAATCATACGAATAAAGGCAACAACATCAGAGATCAATCAAAGGCAGAATTATACAAATCTTAAAACCTAATTCCGCCGCCAATTTTCAACTTATCTTTTGACAAAGAAATACGAACGTCCAAACAAAAAAAAAGATGGCTGGAAAGAGGCTGAAGAGAGATTTCCAACAAGCTATTATTTTCAGAAATCCAACAAACGATGAAAGAGTTATGTTACATTGAAGTTCAAGAAGATTTTGGCAGTTTCCCGAGTTTCGACTTATCTTACAAGAAATAAATACTAATCTCCTATCAAAACAAAAAATGGTTGGAAAGAGGATTAAGAGAGCTTTCCAACAAGCTATTATTTTCAGGAATCCGACAAACGATGAGAGAGTTATGCTAGTTTAAAGTTTCAACGAATTTTGGTAGATATAGGGAGGTGTAAGGGTTTTAGGCTATACAAGTTTTGTGTGTTTTCTATGAATGATTTTTGTGGGGTTGACTTCTTATTTATAATGGATGGGTATGAAGTTAAGATTACTAAGGCTTTATTAAAGTAAGATAACTACCAGATTTAAATTCTGTAATTATCCTCTTTTAATTTTAGAGATTTTAATTCCTAAGGTGATTATCAACAAATTAAGAACCAAATTAAAAAGAATTAATACCAGAAATAATTACCAAACATTCCTTACCAATTTCGGCCATCACACAACCTTTTCTTCAGGGGAAAAATGGTTTTTTCACCTGCACTGGCTTCTGGACTTCTAGGACTTAAAATTCGGGTTCTCACAGCCGGTTTGGCAGCAGCACATGTGTGTTTGTGGGGGGGGGGGGGGGGGGGAGGGGTTGAAAAACTCCAAGTTCTCTGTACCTCAACCTAAATCAACAATCTTTTTATCAAAATGAAGCTAACAATGAGAGAAGCTCAAATCTATAGGTTATTCAATGAGATCGGAACCTTGATGGCTGGAAAAATGATTTTTCAAAGGAGAAGAATCCATGATTTCGCAGCAAGATCGGCGGCACGTCGCAGCTCTGATTGGAACGAGATCGGTGGCTTCATGCTTCTGGGAAGACCGACGCATTGATCAAGACTGGCGGTGACAACATCAAATGGCAGACGGCGGTGCTGAAGCACCTTGACCGGAGGAGGAGAAGAAGGGACAGGGAGGGGAAAGAAAAAAGGAAGAAGGAATGAAAAGAAAAAAAAGAAAAAAAAATCATTTTATTTTTAAAATTTCCTAGTCAAAACGGCATCATTTTGACTTATTCCTAAACGACGTCGTTTAGCACAAATATTAGGATAATTTTTTATTTTTTTTGAATTTTTATTTATTTATAAAAAATAATATATATAATTTCAAAAAAAATATATTATAATATAAAAACTCTTAGTAATTAATATATATATATATATATCCAAAAATAATAAAAATTTCACCATAAATCATATCTTACCACTGAACTAAGAATTTTAATTTTCTAACTAACAAATATTTAATTAAAAAAATATTATCTAAAGAATAATAAAAATAATAAACTGTACTTTAAAATTTTGAAATCAAACTATAACATATAATCTTTAAATTTATACTTGAAAATTCTTAAAAATCATAATATCACATATAGATTTCATCCAATTCGAAAATATTCAATAAAAGAATTATGACACTGCCCTGGGTATAAAACACGAAAACACACTAATAGCTTACACGTGACATCTGAAAAATCTGGGGCTTACACTCACAATATCGGATCGTTAGGTGATGGTAGCGCCACCTAATTGAATTCGTAAACCTGCATGAAACAGTTAATCAATATGCATTTCTTAATAAACCCCGTCCAACTTTATTCGTCGTGATCTGGCGTCTTCACATCTCGCTACTAGACCCGGAGAGCTCTCGAGGGTTGTATAGGTTACCCTATATAGACTCATGCTGCTTTCACATTATTACTAAATAACACACAAAATAATATAATGAGCATATCATCTAATCTTCTTATTAACGTATAAACCGGGTTACGCAATTAACGATCGCCAATACTTAGCTAGATATGTATGTTCATACGATTCTAATTAATCAAATATTTTGCTCAATTAGAAAAAGAAATCAATAACTATTATGCATGCACATACACAACCAACCACTCACAGTTTACAGTACTTATTCTTTGGGATCTGATTTCGGAGAATATTGGTTTTGACAATTTAATTCCACACCTGTTAAGCAAAAGTTCATCTCTTTTTTACCCTCCCGTCATATCATAAGTTCTTAATTACGCATTTCCAACTCATTAATCATTACACTATTACCTAAACATCGATTCAACATAATTTTTGATTTTTTTCGTTATTTTTCCTATATTTCTATCAACTTCTTTGATTTAATTGACTTGTCTAATCACTTCCATAAATTAAAACATGTAAATGGAAGACAAGTGCAAAATAGAATAGAGGTGTAGATATGTAAAATATTATTCAGGCACAGACACGATAATTATTAAAAAGAGAGTTATGTATAAAATTTTTTATTTGTACTCTAAAAATATTATTTTTTTATATACAATTTTTAAACTAAAAATATCATATAACACCCAAATCCAAATCTAACTAGTCTCAACCCAAATACCTTACATATAATCCAATTGGAAACTACCTTCTTTTATATATATATATATATATATATATATATATATGATCTTATAAAAATAGTTTAAGATTACTCATTCAATCTAAACTCTTTTATTTTCTAGTCCCACCCTTGATCCTCTCCTACAAAATCTCTCTGCTCGTAATTGACTAATCATATGTAGGAATACATAATAAGTATAATATTAACTTTTTTAAAAAAAAACAAAGAGTATCGACTCAAAAAAAATTTTGTTGTCACTTTGCGGATCCTGTATCACTCCTAGTGTATATCTCCATATGTGGCTATTAAATATATAGCAGTTATACAAAAGAAGAACAAATATTTAACAATAACAGTAAAGTCGTGTCAAGAAGATCAAGAAACATAATCATGTACAGTGGTAGTTAAAGTTGTTTGTAAATTTTAAATAGTCATGCGCAGCATATAAAAGATAATTATAGTACGTATTTTATTTCCTTGACATAAATTTGGTATACAAATTCTATAGCCAGCGTACAAATTTTATTCTAGGGACCATCCAGTTGATACACAAATTAGTGCAACAACTTTTACAATCCACATCCCAACTCAATACACAGATTTTGGCAACAATCTGAATTAAACAAGCACCATTCACCTCTTTTCTTGCATTCCTTCATGCTCCTGCCCATAGGTTTAGCTAATTCATTTCGAAGAGCTGTTGTTGGTGTTGTATCTCGAATGGAAGATGTTTGGAGAACAAACATGGCACCAACCACTAGGATCATGAGGAGCACACAACTAAGATTCTTGGCCATTAATTTGATTGTATATTCTTGCACGAATGATGGATGTGTGTGGTTATGCAGGTTTTGTGATGAAATGATGAAATGAAACTTTTGATTTGGGTTCCTTTTTATAGAACAAGTGCGCGTGTATATTTGTGTGCATACATGGGGACCAAAAAATTTCATTTCATCACAAAAATAGCGTAACCACACATATCCATTATTCATGCAAGAATATACAATCAAATTAAAGGACAAGGATTTTAGTTGTATGTGGTTGGTGCCATGTTTTCTCACACAACGTCTTCCATCTAAGATATGATGCCAACAATAGCTAAGATCCTTGGCTATTAATTTGATTGTATCTTTTTCCACAAATAATGGATGTGTGTGGTTATGCAGGTTTGCGATGTAAAAATAAAATGAAGCTTTTTGGTTTGGGTTCCTTTTTATGGAACACGAATGTGTGTGTATGAGAATGTTACAATGAATTTGGAATGACAAATCCGTCTATTTTGTTGCCCCCGTATCTAGTTAAATAAGGTATGACCAAAATGTGTGTCCAGCAAAATATTATGACCAAAATGTTCATATGTCTTAAGCAATCATATTGAAATGACATGGGAGGAATTATAGAGTTGTGTTGATTTTTTTAGAAAAATATTGAGTTATTTCTTGTATATATTCGTATTGATTGGATTGTTCAAAATGATATAATTTTATTATATATGATTTTACGGGTTTATCTTTTTTACTATATTTTTTTTCCACTCTCTTGTAATGATAATATTTTAGGCTGAAAACCCTATCTCTTCCTCTAAATAATCTGAATCAAATATGATTATTTGGTATTAGTTCAAAATGTACGAATTCAAACTCAAACATCCAAACTCAAGCAAAACTAAACTAAGATAAAATATATTATTATTTTTAAAAATACATTATCACTTAACCATATTTTTTGAATATTATTGTTTAACCGTATTTTTTTAATTTAATTTTATGGTGTTTATAGCTGATTCTCTAGTTGAGTTCATGTCATTTCCTATAGTGTTTAGAGCTGAATTTGTGGGGTAATGTAAAACAAGGATATATCTTTCGGGTCGAGCATAGATGATTCCACACGCAAACACACTAGTAACGTTGCATGATCAATGGCATTTTCTTAATATCTGTTTCTACCACGTAAACTTGAGATCAAACACAAGCTTTACTTCCCAAAACAAAAAATTTCAAAGAAAAAGGCAAAACCATAGTTTGCATATATTCAAACATAAGATCACAGTATCATCCAAACATATTAAAAAAAAATAAAAATTGAGAATTCAAATGAGAAACGATCCAAACCTTCAAAAGGAGGGACCCATTTTGTCATGCTTCGAACCTAAAAAACTTTTGTGCGACAATTCCTCTATAGGCCCACTATACATGTTACTTACTAATAAGCAGCCTATATAATGAGTCTTTAAGAATAGAAGAAAAGAATAGATATAATGAATAACAGAAGAAAAGAATAGATATAACGACAGTAGCGTTTTAATATACAATAGTGCCGTTAGATTAACATTTGTCCATTTTTATTGGTCAATTTTCACATCATACATTCTTGATTATGCATATTAACCCACAACCAACTATAACCATGCAATTAATATGCAAAAAAAAATGTTACCAGAACCCCAAAGAAGAACTGGTGCAACACAGTTTAACCACAACCTTATTATTTTATGTAACTAACCGCGGATCAGGTGGGAACTCAATTGACGATCAAGCCTTCTACGATGGTCTTGCAATACCCAGATCTAACGATCTAGCAAAAACTTGTCAGGTGAGTGGTCAGGAACACAGTATGTCATCAAAATGATTTAGCATAACTCATAATATAACCAAAATAAAATAAAATAACAATGCATAATCATAATTCAATAAATCATCAGACACAAACAAACCAATAAATCAATTATGATATCCTTTCTTAGGTGAGCACACATAGCATGATTTGGATAGGGATATTCTCATAGTCTTTCTGGGCCCTGGATAAGACTAAGATCTGTCAGTGGTAATCCTATCAGTATTTTTCTCAATTTAAAGTCTCTAATAAACAGTTATACAGACTATTTGACATTTATCTAGTTCCCAATTTCACTGATTGTCACGCCCCGTACCCTACGCTAGAAGTAAACACCTTCGCCATAAAACCTTAAGAATAATAATTACTATGCTACCTTTAGAATCTTGTAAGACTAATAAAACAAAATGACAAAATATCGTAGCGGAATAAAATAAAAATATAGGGTAAGTTCGGATCATATACAAATTTTATTTGAAAAATTGTATCAACATCCAAATATCCTACAATGTTAAATCCATGTTTAAACCTGTACCATTCTCAAGTATGTTAAACCAAATAGTTTCATCTCAAATATAAAAACTGATAAATCCAAGCACCAAAATATAATTAATATTACAAAGTAAAATCCAAATATAAAATGTCAGTTAAATATCTAGTTGAAGGGTTATGGGGACCGCGATATGCCTGATTATAAACATAAACAAAAACCAAAATGGAAAGTATAAATATGTGTAAAACTCGCAAAAAAAAATTCAAAGTCAAATTCAAGTCGTCTAGAAAATAACAGTAATGGTGAATCAGCCATACATGCATACATGTCAATATTTAAACAGGGCTGGAAAGTCGGCTAGAAACCACCCATCCTACTCCTGATCAGGGACTGATCTAAGCCCACTAGTAATTATTTTATCTTCTTTAAAATCATAATATATATATAGAAAAGATTCAAAGGATGAATTCATGATTTTTCACTATGAATGGATATTAAACAATCATACGAATAAAGGCAACAACATCAGATATCAATCAAAGGCAGAATTATACAAATCTTAAAACCTAATTCCCCCGCCAATTTTCAACTTATATTTTGACAAAGAAATATGAACATCCAAACAACAAAACAAATATGGCTGGAAAGAGGCTGAAGAGAGATTTCCAACAAGCTATTATTTTCAGAAATCCAACAAACGATTGAAGAGTTATGCCACATTGAAGTTCAAGAAGATTTTCGTAGTTTCGCCGAGTTTCGACTTATCTTACAAGAAATAAATACTAATCTCCTAAAAAAAAAAAGATGGTTGGAAAGAGGATTAAGAGAGCTTTCCAATAAGTTATTATTTGCAGGAAACCGACAAAGGATGAGAGAGTTATGCTGGTTTAAATTTTCAGCGAATTTTGGTAGATATAGGGAGGTGTAAGGGTTTTAGGCTATACAAGTTTTGTGTGTTTTCTATGAATGATTTTTGTGGGGTTGACTTCCTATTTATAATGGATGGGTATGGAATTAAGATTACTAAGGCTTTATTAAAGTAAGATAACTATCAGATTTAAATTCTGTAATTATCCCCTTTTAATTTTAGAGATTTTAATTCCTAAGGTGATTATCAACAAATTAAGAACCAAACTAAAGAGAATTAATACCAGAAATAATTACCAAACATTCCTTACCAATTTCGGCCATCACACAACCTTTTCTTCAGGGGAAAAATGGTTTTTATACCTGCACAGGCTTCTGGACTTCTAGGACTCAAAATTCGGGTTCTCACAGCCGATTTGACGGCAGCACATGTGGTGGGGGGGGGGGGGGGGGGGGGGGTGTTGAAAAACTCCAACTTCTCTGTACCTCAACCTAAATCAACAATATTTTTATCAAAACGAAGCTAACAATGAGAGAAGCTCAAATCTATAGGTTATTCAATGAGATCGGAACCTTGATGGCTGGAAAGTTGATTTCTCAAAGGAGAAGAATCCATGATTTCGCAGCAAGATCGACGGCACGTCGCAGCTCTGATTGGAACGAGATCGGTGGCCTCATGCTTCTGGGAAGACCGACGCATCGATCAAGACTGGCGGTGACAACATCAAATGGCAGACGGCGGTGCTGAAGCACCTTGACCGGAGGAGGAGAAGAAGGAACAGGGAGGGGAAAGAAAAAAGGAAGAAGGAATGAAAAGAAAAAAAAGAAAAAAAATTATTTTATTTTTAAAATCTCCTAGTCAAAACGGCGTCATTTTGACTTATTCCAAAACGACGTCGTTTAGCACAAATATTAAGATAATTTTTTATTTGTTTTGAATTTTTATTTATTTATAAAAAATAATATATATAATTTCAGAAAAAATATATTATAATATAGAAAACTCTTAGTAATTAATATATATATATATATCCAAAAATAATAAAAATTTCACCATAAAAATTTTAATTTTCTAACTAATAAATATTTAATTAAAAAAATATTTTCTAAAGAATAATAAAAATAATAAACTGTACTTTAAAATTTTGAAATCAAACTATAACATATAATCTTTAAATTTATACTTGAAAATTCTTAAAAATCATAATATCACATATAGATTTCATCCAATTCGAAAATATTCAATAAAAGAATTATGACACTGCCCTAGGCATAAAACAAGAAAACACACCAATAGCTTACATGTGACATCTGAAAAATCTAGGGCTTACACTGACAATACCGGATCGTTAGATGATGGTAGCTCTACCTAATTGATTTCCAAAACCTACATGAAACGGTTAATCAATATGCATTTCTTAATAAACCCCGTCCAACTTTATTCGTCATGATCCGGTGTCTTCACATCTCGCTACTAGACCCGGAGAGCTCTCGAGGGTTGTATACATTACCCTATATAGACTCAAGCTGCTTTCACATTATCACTAAATAACACACAAAATAATATAATGAGCATATCATCTTATCTTCTTATTAACGTATAAACCGGGTTACGCAATTAACGTTCACCAATACTTAGCTAGATATGTATGTTCATACGATTCTAATTATTCAAAAATCTTGCTCAATTAGAAAAAGAAATCAATAACTATTATGCATGCACATACACAACCAACCACTCACAGTTTACAGTACTTATTCTTTGGGATCTGATTTAGGAGAATATTGGTTTTGACAATTTAATTCCATACCTGTTAAGCAAAAGTTCATCTCTTTTTTACTCTCCCGTCATATCATAATTTCTTAATTACGCATTTCCAACTCATTAATCATTACACTATTACCTAAACATCAATTCAACATAATTTTTGATTTTTTTCGTTATTTTTCCTATATTTCTATCAACTTCTTTGATTTAATTGACTTGTCTAATCACTTCAGATTTAAATGAATTTAGTACCATTGAAATCTTTACAATTTCCAGTCTTTTTCCTAATTTTTCTTCAATTTATTTCTAGTTTTCTTTTAATTTTCCGGCCTTTCTTCTTATTTTCTGCAAATTTCCAGTCAATTTTCCATCGACTGACATGTGGAAGCAGGAGTGTGCACCAACACACATCCAAACCTCCGAGATGTTGACACGTGTTTTCATTCTAGGCTTGCCGCAACTGGTCTAAGTCCGTTCTCTTAGTTTTGAACGACCTATCGTTTTCTTACCTATCGAACTACATGGTCACCCAATTCTAGTTTTAAACGACTTGTCATTCATAATGACCCCTAAGCTACATGCCATCCAATTTTATCTTCAAACGACTAGTCACTTGATGATTTCTTAGTGTTTAGGTGACATGCCATTCTCTATAACTCTTGAGCGATGTGTCGTTTGGAACATCTTTGGACAACCTGTCGTCCGAAGTCAACCCTAACCTCCAGTCGATGAGGATTTCTGCAAACCCTTAGCCGAAAATCCTTCCTGAATCAACACAATTAAATGTCCAATCATAGCAATATATACATCAAAATACAACTCTCAAACACCCGAATCAAACCCACACATCAGTTATAGTTTTTACATGATTTAGAACCATAACCCTACAGGTCTAAACCTCTGATTTTATTAGTAAAAAAATTACCTAGATTTGCCAATATCACACTTAGTTTTCTCTCTTGAGTAGCTCAGACTCTCCTGCCTTTCTCTCTCGCAGATTTCGCACACAAAAAGGGTAACTTGGGGTAGGTTTGGGGCTATAGCCACGCATGTCCCCTTCACGTATTTGTTCTGGTCACATGTGGGTTGAAGAAGGAAACAGGTGGAAGGCTCAGGCACATGTAGGGAAAATGAAAAGTATTCATGGTGACTAACCCCTGCAGCTAGTACAATGTCGTTTGAAGCCTAAGTAAAACGATGTTGTTTGCGACAAAGGATTAAGGTTTCTAACCCTAATTCACCCCTTAGCCAAAATGATAGAGTTGTCCGTCATTTTGACCTTTCTCCTTTCCTTCTCTCTTTATAATAATAATAATAATATTAATATATTCCTAATTTTCTAAAAATCAACAAAAATTCCAAATAATTAGTCTAATACCTAGAAAAATACCTAAAAAATTGAATAAATTTTTAAAAAATAGTATAATATCCCAATATGATCAAATTAATTTTTTTATAAAATTAATAATAAATATAATATATAAAAATTATAATTAGAAAATTCTTAAATATCTAAATACGTACCTTCAAAAAATCCAAAAAAATTTTCACATCCTCTATCTCATCTTTAATCTTAATTAAGTCCTTAACAATCTAAATCTCCATAAAATTGTAATTTTTCATAAATTCTTACTTAATAACTAAAATGATAGTAATACAAAATTCCAAAAATAAAAAGATTCATTTCTACTTAAGATTTCTAGTTTTCCAAAAGAATTTCACAAACATTGCCGATGGTTGGTTAAATTAAAAACAATACAATATAGGTTTCGTGGAATTGAAGGTAAAATTACAAAAATACCCTTAGTTCGGGTTTCATGGAATTGAAGAAGAAATTACAAAAATATCCTCAGTTCGGATTTCGGGAAAGAAATTGCCTCTCTTTCTCACTTTATTTATGGCAAATTTAATCCATAAACCCAAATGGCGTGACAGGAGGGTTTTATCCCTTTTGAATCCTTCTTCTCCCTAATACTAGGCTGTCCATTCAGATCTAGGGTCAACCATCAGAATCCGATCCATCGATTAAAATACCCTTGTGAAGGACTGCACTTTTCAGCTCACTTTTGCTAACTTTCCCGTATCCTCCGTATCCAAATCAATAAAAAGTTCTCCGCTATCATAGCAAAATCATCTTCATGCTCTAGAAACATAAACAGACCGTCCCCATCTAAAATCGAGACCACCACATGATTCTTTGTAAATGAACAAAGCCAACCAAAATTTAGCCAACATGTTTGCAAGTAAAAAATGATGAACTCAAGTATGCTTAGCATTGTACTTGTTCCAATACCTTTAGTTCATCAGCGATGGCAATGATGTATTCGTTGAGCGTTTCCAATTCTCCTTTGAGGTGAGTTCTGTTTTCCTGAAAGTAACATCATCACGAGGCAGGTGGAGATGGGAGAGGACGAATGACTTCAGGTTTGCGGCAATGAGAGGCCAAATAAGCACTGTGAGGCTCTGGTTTCTGCCAAGTCGAGGAGGTTAGCTCCGATAAGGGATGTGGCAGAGGTAGTGACATCGAGTAAGGCAAAGCCGAGAGATCTAAGGTGGGTTCCATCTATGACGGTAATATCTCCGTCAGACATTGTCGAAAACTTAACAAAAGTAGAGTATATGGTTTGGTAGACTTCGGGAGATGTCTTTGTAGAGGTGTTTGACAATGAACAAGAGTATTGTAATAGTTTGAAGATTTCAAAGGTTATTTTTTTCACTTTTTTCTTTTTACTCTTAAATAAGTCTAATATTATTGGTATATTTTGAGAATTTTTCTTTTATTTATAGGTTTTATAAGAAAATAAATTTATAACAAAAAAAGTTATTAAAATTATATCATGAAATGGGTTAAAATCTCTAATTTTTTTAAATTAATTATCTTGAATAATCTTTATTATTTAATCTAATTGGTTAAAAATTTTAAGATATTTAATATTCAAAATTAATATTTGAATTCTTAAAATTTGATCTTTGGTCAAGACTCAAGGAATTTTATAATTTAAGTATACCCACTTGATTTGAAACCTGCATTTTGTTTGGTGAAATAGAATTGAAGTTGGATTAAGAAATAGGTTTCCTATAAAAGTAATGAATGCAGCCCTATATGTTTTGTTACCCGGACGCCAAGCAAAACAATTGTTGATTTGTGTTTCATGTACTCATCTTAGTGCTGATTTTGATATGCCAATGTGGTCTTTAATTATTTAATAAGATGTATCATTCTAATTTTGATATGCCAATATGTACTTATCTTTGAGATTAGGTACATGAAGCTTCTTGTTTTAAATTATCAAAATTTTGATTATTTGGACAACTACAAAATGATGCATTTAGGATTCATCCATAATAGAGTGACTTTTAAGAGTCATTAGGATATACTAATGATATATTCTTAACAATTTTTCATGGGGTGAATATCACTAAGCAATTAGATGTTTGTAGAACTTACTAACTTTTTTATACTATATATTTTTAATACTTTTGGAGGTATAATCAATTATCTCTCAAAATTTTTCAATCTTCAATAAAAGGAGGTGATGTCATGTGAGTCAAATGATTGCCTGTATTTTTATATTACATATTTAAGTGAATGCTATGAGAAAAAATCATAGTTTCCAAATCCTATGATTCTTTATACAATGTTGGTACATAAATTAAAACATGTAAATGGAAGACAAGTGCAAAATAGAATAGAGGTGTAGATATGTAAAATATTATTCAGGCACAGACACGATAATTATTAAAAAGAGAGTTATGTATAAAAATTTTTATTTGTACTCTAAAAATATTATTTTTTTATATACAATTTTAAAACTAAAAATACCATATAACACCCAAATCCAAATCTAACTAGTCTCAACCCAAATACCTTACATATAATCCAATTGGCAACTACCTACATATATATATATATATATGATCTTATAAAAATAGTTTAGGATTACTCATTCAATCTAAACTCTTTTATTTTCTAGTCCCACCCTTGATCCTCTCCTACTAAATCTCTCTGCTCATAATTGACTAATCATATGTAGGAATACATAATAAGTATAATATTAACTTTTTTTAAAAAAAAATAAGAATATCACTCCTAGTGTACATCTCCATATATGGCTATTAAATATATAGCAGTTATACAGAACAAGAACAAATATTTAACAATAACAGTAAAGTCGTGTCAAGAAGATCAAGAAACATAATCATGTTCAGTGGTAGTTAAAAGTGGTTTGTAAATTTTAAATAATCATGCAAATTTTAAATAATCATGTAAATTTTAAATTTTAAAAGTGGTCATACAAAAGATAATTATAGTATGTATTTTATTTCCTTGGCATAAATTTGGTATACAAATTCTATAGCCAGCGTACAAATTTTATTCTAGGGGAATTGATCTATATTCTCGACATGTTATTTAATCAACCGAATAGCTGTGCTAACACCATCCAGTCGATACAAAAATTAGTGCAACAACTTTTACAATCCACATCCCAACTCAATACACAGATTTTGGCAACAATCTGAATTAAACAAGCACCAATCACCTCTTTTCTTGCATTCCTTCATGCTCCTGCCCATAGGTTTAGCTAATTCGTTTCCAAGAGCTGCTGTTGGTGTTGTATCTCGAATGGAAGATGTTTGGAGAACAAACATGGCACCAACCAATAGGATCATGAGGAGCACACAACTAAGATTCTTGGCCATTAATTTGATTGTATATTCTTGCACGAATGATGGATGTGTGTGGTTATGCAGGTTTTGTGATGAAATGATGAAATGAAACTTTTTTGATTTGGGTTCCTTTTTATAGAACAAGTGCACGTGTATATTTGTGTGCATACATGGGGACCAAAAAATTTCTTTTCATCCCAAAAACAGCGTAACCACACATATTCAATATTCATGCAAGAATATACAATCAAATTAAAGGACAAGGATTTTAGTTGTATGTGGTTGGTGCCATGTTTGCTCACACAATGTCTTCCATCCAAGATATGATGCCAACAATAGCTAAGATCCTTGGCTATTAATTTGATTGTATCTTTTTCCACAAATAATGGATGTGTGGTTATGCAGGTTTGCGAAGAAAAAATAAAATGAAGCTTTTTGGTTTGGGTTCCTTTTTATGGAACACGAATGCGTGTGTATGGGAATGTTACAATGCATTAGGAATGACAAATCCGTCTATTTTGTTGCCCCCGTATCTAGTTAAACAAGGTATGACCAAAATGTGTGTCCAGCAAAATACTATGACCAAAATGTTCATATGTCTTAAGCAATCATATTGTAATGACATGGGAGGAATTATAGAGTTGTTCTTGATTTTTTTAGCAAAATATTGAGTTATTTCTTGTATATATTCGTATTGATTGGATTGTTCAAAATGATATAATTTTATTATATATGATTTTACGGGTTTATCTTTTTTACTATATTTTTTTTCCACTCTCTTGTAATGATAATGTTTTAGGCTGAAAACCCTATCTCTTCCTCCAAAGAATCTGAATCAAATATGATTATTTGGTATTAGTTCAAAATATACGAATTCAAACTCAAACATCCAAACTCAAGCAAAACTAAACTAAGATAAAATATATTATTATTTTTAAAAATACATTATCACTTAACCATATTTTTTGAATATTATTGTTTAACCGTATTTTTTAAATTTAATTTTATGGTGTTTATAGCTGATTCTCTAGTTGAGTTCATGCCATTTCCTATAGTGTTTAGAGCTGAATTTGTGGGGTAATGTAAAACAAGGATATATCTTTTCGGGTCGAGCATAGATGATTCCACACGCAAACACACTAGTAACATTGCATGATCAATGGCATTTTCTTAATATCTGTTTCTACCACGTAAACTTGAGATCAAACACAAGCTTTACTTCCCAAAGCAAAAAATTTCAAAGAAAAAGGCAAAACCATAGTTTGCATATATTCAAACAAAAGATCACAGTATCATCCAAACATATTAAAAAAAAGATAAAATTGAGAATTCAAATGAGAAACGATCCAAACCTTCAAAAGGAGGGACACCCATTTTGTCATGCTTCGAACCTAAAAAAAATTTTGTGCGACAATTCCTCTATAGGCCCACTATACATGTTACTTACTAATAAGCAGCCTATATAATGAGTCTTCAAGGCTAATTTTACAAACGATAACAGAAGAAAAGAATAGATATAACGACGGTAGCGTTTTAATATACAATAGTGTCGTTCGGGTAACACTTGTCCATTTTTATTGGTCAATTTTCACATCATACATTCTTGATTATGCATACTAACCCACAACCAACTATAACCATGCAATTAATATGCAAAAAAAAAATGTTATGAGAACCCCAAAGAAGAACTGGTGCAACACAGTTTAACCACAACCTTATTATTTTATGTAACTAACCGTGGATCAGGTGGGAACTCAATTGACGATCAAGCCTTCAACGATGGTCTTGCAATACCCAGATCTAACAATCTAGCAAAAACTTGTCAGGTGAGTGGTCAGGAACACAGTATGTCATCAAAATGATTTAGCATAACTCATAATATAACCAAAATAAAATAAAATAAAATAACAATGCATAATTATAATTCAATAAATCATCAGACACATACAAACCAATAAATCAATTATGATATCCTTTCTTAGGTGAGCACACATAGCATGATTTGGATTGGGATACTCTCATAGTCTTTCTGGGCCCTGGATAAGACTAAGATCTGTCAGTGGTATTCCTATCGGTATTTTTCTCAATTTAAAGTTCTCTAATAAACAGTTATACAGACTATGACATTTATCTAGTTCCCAATTCCACTGATTGTCACGCCCCGTACCCTACTCTAGAAGTAAACACCTTCGCCATAAAACCTTAAGAATAATAATTACTATGCTACCTTTAGAATCCTGTAAGACTAATAAAACAAAATGATAAAATATCGCAGCGGAATAAAATAAAAATATAGGGTAAGTTCGGATCATAAACAAATTTTCTTTAAAAATTTGTATCAACATCCAAATATCCTACAATGTTAAATCCATGTTTAAACCTGTACCATTCTCAAGTATGTTAAACCAAATAGTTTCATCTCAAATATAAAAACTGATAAATCCAAGCACCAAAATATAATTAATATTACAAAGTAAAATCCAAATATAAAATATGAAAGTACATCCGGTATATGGGTGTACAATCCAAATTGGTTAGTCTGATCATACCTGACAGTAGTTGACAAACCAGACATATAATGCATCACAAATCCAAAGCTAATATGAAGAACCTGCAAGCACTAAAATGTTAGTTAAATATCTAGTTGAGGGGTTATGGGGACCGCGATATGCATGATTATAAACATAAACAAAAACCAAAATGGAAAATATAAATGTGTAAAACTCGCAATAAAAATTTCAAAGTCAAATTCAAGTCGTCTAGAAAATAACAGTAATGGTGAATCACCCATACATGCATACATGTTAATATTTAAACAGGGCTGAAAAGTCGACTAGAAAACACTCATCCTACTCCTAATCAGGGAGTGATCTAAGCCCACTAGAATTTATTTTATCTTCTTTAAAATCATAACGCACACTAGTATTGCTGAAGGGTTCTATGGTCAACTCCTCATGACCATCTCAAATATGTGAACCATTGAACACTAATCTCAATAAAAGGTCAATAGTGCACTGGAATACTCAATAATCATAATACTCAATAAAAACAAGCATATAATCTCATAGACAATCACATGTCTCAACAGTATATGCAACCACATGTTTTTCAAACACAATATGCCTCTCAATACCAATCCATAATAAAACCAATATGCACCAAAACTCACAGTTATAAAATCAATCATATTTTCAAACATAAAACATGTAAATCCAAGTATCAACACGATTCACCATTTAATTTTCTAAAAACATAAATCTCAAACATATATTTTTAAACAAAAACCAAATAATGTGTGAGGTCCCCACTCACCTGTATGTAGAAGCTAACCAAAGGCAATCAAGCACTGTATATAGTCTGCCAATCCACAATAAAGCAACACAATCCTCAATATAGACCAAATACCTATATATACCATTACAAGCATACAATCACTATATATACCAATCAAACCAAACAATAAACAGTTCGGGTACTCAAATGTACCACGACATGCAAACCGAGATAACAAATATTTTTATAAAAATATTCGAATATTAGAAAATAGGTCAATTAAATCCCAAATTATATTTTATCAACACAATATTATTATTAAAATTTTTATTTACTATTTTAAGCTACGATATATATTTCCATAAAAACTTTGAAAACTTATAACTTGCAAACGAAAACTCAGATTGGAAAAGGATCGCACTACCATGTTTAGAACATCAAAATTAGGTAATAGGGTCAAAACGGGAATTTTTGGTCTAACGAGGCGCGTAGCCGGTGTAACGACCCCAATTCCTACCTATTAATATTTGCTTCGATTAAGTTCATTACCGCCGTGAAACCCAAATAAGCCCAAAGACACCTAGGACCTATCTGAATCCCACCAGGCTTACTCACTAAGTTTTCCACTTTTAGCATGTTCATTGTGCATGTTTAATAACAGTTGATGCATGATATTGGACAATCATTCTGGTATCATACGGAGTAAGTAAAAACATCAGTTGAAGTCTTTAAATTAAATCACTGGATTCATAACACACAAGTCCCATAAGGATCCAAATAACCAGCAAGAATTCCTCCAACATAGTCAAAAATAACAAGCAAAGAAGGAATCTTAAAATAAACCAGAAAGTAGTCCATTTTTTTTATTCAAGTTATATGCGCAAGTAATCAAGGAATAGGTATGCAAAAGTGATGCGATATCGCCCCGTCGTACAACCTTGATCTCACACACTAGTACCACGAGCAGTGAATGTACCTAAGCCTGAAAAAAATGGTGAAAACAACGGTATGAGATTACAAAAATCTCAGTAGGGTCATAACATTATAAGATCTGCAGAAACCATAAACATAAATCTCCAGAACAATATTTGATCACTCCTATGCAACTAAAGGGATTCATGCAATTCAAAGATTCAATCAAAAAGGGTAGGGTCGAATCTAAGGCTGAGGGGGACTACAAACACTTCCGAAAAGTATCGAAGTACACAGGCAGGCTGAACTCATCAGATTGTTCTCGGCAATGAAGATGAAAAGGCCATCCCCTTCCACCTGTGTTGTCCAAGGCTTACTGCACGAAAGGTAATTGGTTAACACACAAGCTAATCAGCAAGCCTATTCATCTTGCCACACAAGGACAAGGGCATCCCAAACCACACAAGGATAAGGGCTTCCCAAACCATACAAGTGCCACACAAGGACAGGGCTTCTGGCCACACAAGGACAAGACATCCAACGAGCTCTTGCTAGGATTTGCCACCCATATGACTCCCATACCAGTTAGTACCTCCCCTCTCACTAATAGCATCAGCGCTTACCCCGAATGGCCACCGGAAAAGGATCCTAACACACAAACACGTACAAGCACACACAGGCAAGCATAAAGCACAAAACCACAACAGGGTATTCTCAATTCTGTCAGATAACATTCAGCATGTTCAATACACATCACACATGCTAACTAGGCACTCCTAACCTACCTTAAGGGATTCACTATAGCCTAGAAATTTCTCAATTCAATCCGCAACTCAAGCATGCATTATCTAATATGAATGCGCATACAGTTTCACAATCATAGGTACCAAAATCAATTAAGCAAACAACGAGGTCTCTGGAGAAACCGATGAGGCATAGATCCTACCTCTCTTGTCTTTGAACAAGAAGCTATTCCCTTGTCTTTATTCAATAATTTTGCACTACCTATAGCATCACAAGGCAAAGCCAAAACCAAACTAAGTATACATATCCAATATCCAATTAAATACCCTATTTCCTTACCAATTCCACTCACCAAACCTATCAGAAACCAGTGATCAGATTCCGCAGGTACCTTCCCCTTGGATGTGTGATGTGATAGCCAAGAACTTAACAAGAATCAACCTGAATTACCATCCCTAATTATCATACAATTTTTGGCACTAAGAATAAGGCAATAGGGCAAGTTGCGATATCATGTTAACAAGTTGTAGGAGTTGCAATCTTATATTAACAAGGAAGGATTAAGGGTTTATAACATGTATAATCAAAAGAAACAAGATCAGAATCTAATAGGTTAATCAATTGATCAAGTTAGGCACAACAGGACAGTAGGGCAACGGTAGGGCATACTGATTTCATATATAGAAAAGATTCAAAGGATGAATTCATGATTTTTCACTATGAATGGATATTAAACAATCATACGAATAAAGACAACAACATCAGAGATCAATCAAAGACAGAATTATACAAATCTTAAAACCTAATTTCGCCGCCAATTTTCAACTTATCTTTTGACAAATAAATACGAATGTCCAAACAACAACAAAAATATGGCTGGAAAGAGTTTGAAGAGAGATTTCCAACAAGCTATTATTTTCAGAAATCCAACAAACGATGAAAGAGTTATGCTACATTGAAGTTCAAGAAGATTTTGGCAGTTTCACTGAGTTTCGACTTATCTTACAAGAAATAAATACTAATCTCCTAACAAAAAAAAGATTGTTGGAAATAGCATTAAGAGAGATTTCCAATAAGCTATTATTTGCAGGAATCCGACAAACGATGAGAGAGTTATGCTGCTTTAAAGTTTCAGCGAATTTTGACAGATATAGGTAGGTGTAAGGGTTTTAGGATATACAAGTTTTGTGTGTTTTCTATGAATGATTTTTGTGGGGTTGGCTTCCTATTTATAATGGATGGGTATGGAATTAAGATTACTAAGGCTTTATTAAAGTAAGATAACTACCAGATTTAAATTCTGTAATTATCCCCTTTTAATTTTAGAGATTTTAATTCCTAAGGTGATTATCAACAAATTAAGAACCAAATTAAAGAGAATTAATACCAGAAATAATTACCAAACATTCCTTACCAATTTCGGCCATCACACAACCTTTTCTTCAGGGGCAAAATGGTTTTTTCACCTGCACTGGCTTCTGGACTTCTAGGACTCAAAATTCGGGTTCTCACAGCCGGTTTGGCGGCAGCACGTGTGGTGGTGGGGGGGGCTGAAAAACTCCAACTTCTCTGTACCTCAACCTAAATCAACAATCTTTTTATCAAAATGAAGCTAACAATGAGAGGCTCAAATCTATAGGTTATTCAGTGAGATCGGAACCTTGATGGCTGGAAAATTGATTTTCAAAGGAGAAGAATCCATCATTTCGCAGAAAGATCGGCGGCACGTCGCAGCTCTGGTTGGAACGAGATCGGTGGCCTCATGCTTATGGGAAGACCGACGCACCGATCAAGACTGGCGGTGACAACATCAAATGGCAGACGGCGGTGCTGAAGCACCTTGACCAGAGGAGGAGAAGAAGGAACAGGGAGTGGAAAGAAAAAAGGAAGAAGGAATGAAAAGAAAGAAAAAGAAAAGAAAATCATTTTATTTTTAAAATCTCCTAGTCAAAACGGCGTCATTTTGACTTATTCCAAAACGACATCATTTAGCACAAATCTTAAGATAATTTTTTATTTGTTTTGAATTTTTATTTATTTTTTTCAAATAATATATATAATTTCAGAAAATATATATTATAGTATAGAAAACTCTTAGTAATTAATATATATATATGTATATATATATCCAAAAATAATAAAAATTTCACCGTAAATCATATCTTACCACTGAACTAAGAATTTTAATTTTCTAACTAACAAATATTTAATTAAAAAAATATTATCTAAAGAATAATAAAAATAATAAACTGTACTTTAAAATTTTGAAATCAAACTATAACATATAATATTTAAATTTATACTTGAAAATTCTTAAAAATCATAATATCACATATAGATTTCATCCAATTCGAAAATATTCAATAAAAGAATTATGACACTGTTCTGGGCATAAAACACGAAAACACACCAATAGCTTACACGTGACATCTGAAAAATCTGGGGCTTACACTGACAATACCGGATCGCTAGGTGATGGTAGCTCCACCTAATTGATTTCCAAAACCTGCATGAAACGGTTAATCAAAATGCATTTTTTAATAAACCCCGTCCAACTTTATTCGTCGTGATCTGACGTCTTTACATCTCGCTACTAGACCCGGAGAGCTCTCGAGGGTTGTATAGGTTTACCCTATATAGACTCATGCTGCTTTCACATTATTACTAAATAACACACAAAATAATATAATGAGCATATCATCTTACCTTCTTATTAACGTATAAACCGGGTTACGCAATTGACGATCACCAATACTTAGCTACATATGTATATTCATACGATTCTAATTATTCAAAAATCTTGCTCAATTAAAAAAAGAAATCAATAACTATTATGCATGCACATACACAACCAACCACTCACAGTTTACGGTACTTATTCTTTGGGATCTGATTTCGGAGAATATTGGTTTTGACAATTTAATTCCACACCTGTTAAGCAAAAGTTCATCTCTTTTTTACTCTCCCGTCATATCATAATTTCTTAATTACGCATTTCCAACTCATTAGTCATTACACTATTACCTAAACATCAATTCAACATAATTTTTTATTTTTCTCGTTATTTTTCCTATATTTCTATCAACTTCTTTGATTTAGTTGACTTGTCTAATCACTTCAGATTTAAATGAATTTAGTACCATTGAAATCCTTACAATTTTCAGTCTTTTTCCTAATTTTTCCTAATTTTTCTTCAATTTATTTCTAGTTTTCCTTTAATTTTCCAGCCTTTCTTCTTGTTTTCTGCAAATTTCCAGTCAATTTTCCATCAACTGACATGTGGCAGCAGGACTGTGCACCAACACACATCCAAACCTCTGAGATGTTGACACGTGTTTTCACTTTAGGCTTGCCGCAAGTGGTCTAAGCCCGTTCTCTTAGTTTTGAACGACCTATCGTTTTCTTACCTATCGAACTACATGGTCACCCAATTCTACTTTTAAACAACTTGTCATTCATAATGACCCCTAAACTACATGCCATCCAATTTTATCTTCAAACGACTAGTCACTTGATGATTTCTTAGTGTTTAGGTGACATGTCATTCTCTATAACCCCTGAGCGAAGTGTCGTTTGGAACATCTTTGGACAACCTGCCGTCCGAAGTCACCCCTAACCTCTAGTCGATGAGGATTTCTGCAAACCCTTAGCCGAAAATCCTTCCTGAATCAACACAATTAAATGTCCAACCATAGCAATATATACATCAAAATACAACTCTCAAACACCCGAATCAAACCAACACATCAGTTATAGTTTTTACATGATTTAGAACCATAACCCTATAGGTCTAAACCTCTGATTTTATTAGTAAAAAACTTACCTAGATTTTCCAATATCACACTTAGTTTTCTCTCTTGAGTAGCTCACACTCCCCTGCCTTTCTCTCTCGCAGATTTCGCACACCAAAAGGGTAACTTGGGGTAGGTTCGGGGCTATAGCCACGCATGTCCCCATCACGTTTTTGTTCTGGTCACATGTCGGTTGAAGAAGGAAACAGGTGGAAGGCTCAGGCACATGTAGGGAAAATGAAAAGTATTCATGGTGACTAACCCCTGCAACTAGTACAATGTCGTTTGAAGCCTAAGTAAAACGATGTTGTTTACTACAAAGGATTAGGGTTTCCACCCCTTAGCCAAAATGATAGAGTTGTCCGTCATTTTGACCTTTCTCCTTTCCTTCTCTCTTTATAATAATAGTAATAATAATAATAATAATAATAATAATAATAATAATATTATATTTCTAATTTTCTAAAAATCAACAAAAATTCCAAATAATTAGTCTAATACCTAGAAAAATACCTAAAAATTTTAATAAATTCCAAAAAAAATAGTATAATATCCCAATATGATCAAATTATTTTTTTTGTAAAATTAATAATAAATATAATATATTAAAATTATAATTAGAAAATTCTTAAATATCTAAATATGTACCTTCAAAAAATCCAAAAAAATTTTCACATCCTCTATCTCATCTTTAATCTTAATTAAATCCTTAACAATCTAAATCTCCTCTTAATCTCCATAAAATTCTTATTTTTCATAACTTCTTACTTAATTAATAACAAAAATGATAGTAATACAAAATTCCAAAAGTAAAAAGATTCATTTCTACTTAAGATTTCTAGTTTTCCAAAAGAATTTCACAAACATTACCGATGGTTGGTTAAATTAAAAACAATACAATATAGGTTTCGTGGAATTGAAGGAAAAATTACAAAAATACCTTTAGTTCGGGTTTTATTGAATTGAAGATGAAATTACAAAAATATCCTCAGTTCGGATTTCGGGAAAGAAATTGCCTCTCTTTCTCACTTTATTTATGGCAAATTTAATCCATAAACCCAAATGGCGTGACAGGAGGGTTTTATCCCTTTTGAATCCTTCTTCTCCCTAATACTAGGCTGTCCATTCAGATCCAGGGTCAACCATCAGAATCCGATCCATCGATTAAAATACCCTTGTGAAGGACTGCACTTTTCAGCTCACTTTTGTTAACTTTCCCGTATCCTCCGTATCCAAATTAATAAAAAGTTCTCCGCTATCATAGCAAAATCATCTTCATGCTCTAGAAACATAAACAGACTGTCCCCATCTAAAATCGAGACCACCACAGGATTCTTTGTAAATGAACAAAACCAACCAAAATTTAGCCAACATGTTTGCAAGTAAAAAATGATGAACTCGAGTATGCTTAGCATTGTTCTTGTTCCAATACCTTTCAGTTCTTCGGCGATGGCAATGATGTATTCGTTAAGCGTTTCCAATTCTCCTTTGAGGTGAGTTCTGTTTTCTTGAAAGTAATGTCATCACGAGGCAAGTGGAGATGGGAGAGGACGAATGACTTCAGGTTTGCGGCAATGAGAGGCCAAATAAGCACTATGAGGCTCTGGTTTCTGCCAAGTCGAGGAGGTTAGCTCCGATAAGGGATGTGGCAGAGGTAGTGACATTGGGTAAGGCAAAGCCGAGAGATCTAAGGTAGGTTCCATCTATGACGGTAATATCTCCGTCAGACATTGTCGGAAACTTAACAAAAGTAGAGTATATGGTTTGGTAGACTTCGGGAGATGTCTTTGTAGAGGTGTTTGACAACGAACAAGAGTATTGTAATAGTTTGAAGATTTCAAAGGTTATTTTTTTCATTTTTTTCTTTTTACTCTTAAATAAGTCTAATATTATTGGTATATTTTGAAAATTTTTTATTTATTTATAGGTATTATAAGAAAATAAATTTATTACAAAAATTGTCATTAAAACTATATCATGAAATGGGTTAAAATCTCTAATTTTTTAAAATTAATTATCTTGAATAATCTTTATTATTTAGTCTAATTGGTTAAAATTTTTAAGATATTTAATATTCAAAATTAATATTTGAATTCTTAAAATTTGATCTTTGGTCAAGACTCAATGAATTTTATAATTTAAGTATACCCATTTGATTTGAAACCTGCAATTTGTTTGGTGAAATAGAATTGAAGTTGGATTAAGAAATAGGTTTCCTATAAAACTAATGACTATACCCACTTGATAGTCTGTATTTTTATACTACATATTTAAGTGAACGTTATGAGAAAAAATCACAGTTCCCAAATCCTATGATTCTTTATATAATGTTGGTACATAAAATAAAACATCTATGTAAATGTAAGACAAATGCAAAATATAATAGAAGTCTATTTATGTAAAATATTATTCAGGAAAAGACACGATAATTATTAAAAAAGAGAGTTATGTATAAAAAATTTTGTTTGTACTCTAAAAATATTAATTTTTTATATACAATTTTTAAACTAAAAATATCATATAACACCCAAACTCAAATCCAAATAGTGTCAACCCAAATATCTTACATATAATCCAACTGGCAACTACCTTCTTTTATATTTATATATATATATGATCTTACAAAAATAGTTTAGGATTACTCATTCAATCTAAACTCTCTTATTTTCTAATCCACCCTTGATTCTCTCCTACTAAATCTCTTTTAAATCTATTTTAATTTTATTATTTTTTACCTAATTTTGAAAATTAGTTAATGTTTTGAATGTTGACTCTCTGCTCGTAATTGACTCTCTTCTCGTAAGTATAATATTAGCTTTTTTTAAAAAAAATAAGAATATCCTAATCGACTCAAAAGAAAATGATAGTTAGGCGCAGCATACATAAGATAATTATACTATGTATTTTATTTCCTTGGCATAAATTTGGTATACAAATTCTATTGCCAGCATACAAATTTTATTCTAGGGGAATTGATCTATATTCCCGAACATGTTATTTAATCAACCCATTAGCCTTGCTAATACCATCCTCCGATCGATACACAAATTAGTGCAACAACTTTTACAATCCACAGCCCAACTCAATACATAAATTCTGGCAACAATCTGAATTAAACAAGCACCAATCACCTCTTTTCTTGCATTCCTTCATGATCCTGCCTGTAGGTTTAGCTAATTCGTTTCCAAGAGCTGTTGTTGGCGTCGTATCTCGGATGGAATATGTTGGGTGAAAAAATAGGGCACCAACCACTAGGATCATGAGGAGCACACAACTAAGATTCTTGGCCATTAATTTGATTATATATTCTTGCACGAATGATGGTTGTGTGTGATTATGCAGTTTTTGTGATGAAATGAAACTTTTCGATTTGGGTTTCTTTTTATAAAACAAGTGCTTGTGTATATGGGAACCAAAAAGTTTCATTTCATCAAAAAATCTGGGTAACCACACACATCCATTATTCATGCAAGAACATACAATCAAACTAATGGACAAGGATCTTAGTTGTGTGCTCCTCATGACCCTGGTGTGGTTGGTGCCATGTTTGCTTACCCAACATCTTCCATCCGAGATATGATGCCAACAATAGCTAAGATCCTTGGTCATTAATTTGATTATATGTTCTTCCACAAATGATGGATGTGTGTGGTTATGTAGGTTTACATGAAAAAATAAAATGAAGTTTTTCGGTTTCATTTTATGGAACAAGAATGTGTGTATGGGAATGTTACAATGCATTAGGAATGACAAATCCGTCTATTTTGTTGCCTCCGCATCTAGTTAAACAAGGTATGATCAAATGTGTGTCCAGCAAAATACTATGACCAAAATGTTCATATCTTAAACAATCATATTGTAATGACATGGGAGGAATTATAGATTTGTTCTTGATTCTTTAAGCAAAATATTGAGTTATTTTTTATATATATTCGTATTAATCGGAACATTCAAAATGATATAATTTTATTATATATGATTTTATGGGTTTATTATATAATATTTTAAGCTTAAAACTCCTATCTCTTTGTCACGCCCTATACCTTACTACAAGGGTAAACATCCTTGCTACGTGACTTTGAGAATAACAATTACTGTGCTATTCCCAAAATCTAGTATGGCTTTGAAAATAAAATTATTAAATACGCAGCGGAAACAAAAATATAGAGTAAGTTCAGAATCATAAATAAGATGTTAAAAAAAATTACAATATGGGTTCCTAATCTTGGCTAAACCAAAAATTATAGAATTCCTGTATAGCAAAATTTCACTTGTAACACTTTTACATATATAACAGTATATCTAAACAAAACCTATATCATCCTTCACAAGCAACGAAAGTTAACCATATATACAACCCGTCAGAATGTTTCAAAACAATTTCATGCAGTCCACAAGGTCTAAAGCACCAGAAAATCATATATCAACAAGATATAACTCAAAAGGGACAAAAATAAAATAAAGTACATGCTCGGTTTTCCGGTGTACATATCAAATCAAAAGTCTTATCAAACCTATCAATGACTGGCTAGACCAGATGCTAAGTCGCGTGAGAAAGATGGTTGAGAACCTGAGCCTGCAACACTATCTCAATAGCACTAAACAATGTTAGTTAAATATCAAGGTGAGTGGTTTTAGAGACCAAAATAACAAAATCATAATATAAACAGAGTATTATATCGTAAAATAGAAATCTCATTTTAAATTAAAAAAGAATCTTAGAGACAAGCATACATATATAAAGTAAATCTCAAAAATTACCTCAAAACCAGTATTTAATCACAAGTAGAGGTGAATTAGAATCATAAAGTCTTTTTTTTTTTTTTTTACAATAGGACCGGAAAGTAGGCTAACAAAGTACCTATTCTACTCCTGATCAGGGGATAGTCTAGGCCCACTAGTATATATTTTTTTCTTAAAAAAATATAGCCCACACTAGTGTTGCCGAAGGCTAAATCAGCACACTCCTACACAATGCTGATCAACACGTCAACTTTCGTTGACCCGGCTCAATGACATTATCTTTCCTTTCTCGGGGTGCCAAAGAGTCATATACAAGACCCGTCAGTCCTAATCAGGTATCACTCAATCGTACACTGTCTATTCATATCTCACAAGAAATAGATTAAAAAAAATTAAATCAAACATCATACTGGAACATAACTCTTGAAATAATTATAAAATATTGTCTTAAACCTCATGCATCCCTATGCAAAAAGAGGTATGCATTCCTGTGCAAAATCATATAAAGACAAAGTAGAATTTACAACCAAGTCATAGTGATTTGTTAAAATAAACTACTCAAAATATCAAACATGATTTATCAATATCTAATTTTTTTATAAAATAGAACATTTCGAACATGTATGTTTAAAACTCAATAGTGAAATATGAGGTCCCCACTCACCTCCAAATAGTCATAGCAAAAATATGATCCAACACAACAAACAAAACTTAGTAGATCCACCAAAATGTCCACATCACGCATACAAAAGTCACAAGCCTGCATAAACATGCCAAGCATACAATCACTATATTTGTCATCTAACTGACACAATAGTTTATTTAAGTATGCTAAGGTACTAACACCCGCACTATAAGATTAGTTAATTACTTCGGTCTCAAATTACATGTTTAATTTGATAGTATTGCTTAGAATATTATAACTTATTATTTTAATGAGAAAATATATTTTAATCAAATTATTTAAAAGCTTATAATTGATAAACCGTGAATCAGATCAAGAAACGGATAACACATCGCATTCAGAATGTGGAAAATACTTAACGGGAAAATTTTGGATTTTTCAGAAAATCGGCAGTGCGTGGTGGTCCGGTGGCTACGTACGGTGGTCGGCGGCAGCAGACGGTGGTTGACGGCGGCGGACAGTGGCTGGTGGCGGCGACAAACCCAAAAACTTACCTGCTCAAAATCTCAATAATTTTTAACATGCTATATGTCTAAAGAAAGCTCTCGACGAGAGGAACTCAACCATATTTTTTATTTTTCAATAGCTCATTGGAGTTGGCAGGAAAAAACAATTTTCTGATGAAAAAATCGCACCCTTTTTGAGCTTCTACAGCTCGTTTCGCAGCTCCAATCCCAACCAGACTTATACCAAAAGCTTGCTGCGAGGAAGGGGAACAAAACGCGACCAACGACGAGACACACGGTGGCCGGAGGAGGGAGTTCGTCCATCATACGCAAGAGAGAAAGGGATACAAGGGGAGAGAGAAGAACACAAGGAAAAAGTGGAAGAATAAGAGGGAAGAAAATAGGGTTTTTTAATTAAACCCTAAGCCAAAACCATGTCGTTTTGACATTTACTCAAAACGACGTCGTTTCACTAAATCTATTCTTCTTTTCTTAAATTAATCGATACCAAAACTGTTTTATTTTGGCACTTGATGTCCTTTAGTATATACATATATTAAATTAATCATAAAAATACTTATAAAATTTAGAAATTCATAATAAATTGTATACTTGTCCAAAAATTATGAAATTTACATCAAAAATTCAGAAAAATAAGATATTTCCAATGAAATAAGAGTTATATTTTTTTTATCAATGAATATTTAATTAAAAATAAAATACTATTCTGGATAATATAAAAGTAATATTTTTAAATCATAAAAATCAAATCAAATCCAATAATTCTTTTAAATCTTACTTTGAAATGTTATTGTGTCACTTTAAATGAAAATTTCAATTTGAATCTTAGGTTATAAAATAAGACTAATTACTAAATTAGCCTCACACGTATGCTTACACGTGTCACAAAAATCGGAGGTTTGCACTCTTCCTTCAAAAAATCTGAATCAAATATGATTATTTGTTATTTAGTTCAAAATATACGAATTCAAACTCAAATATCCAAACTCAAACAAACCTAAACTAAGATAAAATATATTATTATTTTTAAAAATATATTATCACTTAACCATATTTTTTGAATATTATTGTTTAACCATGTTTTTTAAATTTAATTTTATGGTGTTTATAGCTGATTTTCTAGTTGAGTGCAAGCCGTTTCCTATAGTGTTTAAAGCTGAATTTGTGGGGTAATGTGAAACAATGATATATCGTTTTGGGTCGAGCTTATATAATTCCACACGCATAGACACTAGTGACGTTACATGATTAATGGTATTTTCTTAATCTTTGTTTTGACCATGTAAACTTGAGATCAAACACAACCTTCAATTCCCAAAGCAAAAAATTTCAAAGAAAAAGGCAAAACCATAATTTGCATATATCCAAACAAAAGATCACAGTATCATCCAAACGAAGAGTAAAAGATTTTTTTAAAAAAAATAAAATTGAGAATTCAATTGAGAAACGATCCAAACCTTCAAAATGAGGGACACCTATTTTGTCTCTCCCTGAACCCCCAAAAAATTTCGTGCGACAGTTTTGCCGTAGGCCCACTATACATGTTGCAAGGCTAATTTTACATATGATGGTGGAAGAAAAAAATAAATATAATAACAGTGATGTTTTAATATAAAATAGTGTCATCCGGGTGATATTTATCCCTTTTTATTGGTTGATTTTCACATCATACATTCTTGATTATGCATATTAACCCACACCCAACTATAACCATGCAATCAATATGCATAGACAAATGTTACAAGAACCCCAAAGAAGAATTGGTGCAACACACACTTTAACCACAACCTTATTATTTTATATAACTAATCGTGGATCAGATGGGAACTCAATTGATGAACAAGCCTTTTACAATGGTCCTGCAATACCCAATTCTAACGATCTGGTAAAAACTTGCCAAGTGAGTGGTCAGGAACATAGTATGTCATCAAAATGATTTAGCATAACTCATAAAATAACCATACCGAAATAAAATAAAATAACAATACATAATCATAATTCAATAAATCAACAGACACAAACAAACCAATAAATCAATTATGATATCCTTTCTTAGGTGAGCAGACATAGTATGATTTGGGTTGGCATACTCTCATAGTCTTTCCAGGCCTTGGATAAGACTAAGATCTGTCAGTGGTAATCCTATTGGTATTTTTCTCAATTTAAAGTTCTCTTATAAATAGTTATACAAACTATTTGATATTTATGTAGAGCCCAATTCCACTAACTGTCACACCTCGTACCCTACTCTGGGGGTAAACACCTTCGCCACGAAACTCTAAGAATAACAATTACTATGCTACCCTTAGAATCCCGTAAGGCTAATAAAACAAAATGATAAAATGTTATAGTGGAATAAAATAAAAATATAGGGTAAGTTCAGATCATAAACAAATTTTCTTTAAAAATCTGTATCAACATCTAAATATCCCACAATGTTAAATCCATGTTTAAACCTGTACCATTCTCAAGTATGTTAAATCAAATAGTTTCATCTCAATTATAAAATTTGATAAATTCAAGCACCAGAATGTAATTAATATAACAAAGTAAAATCCAAATTTAAAATATAAAAGTACATACGGTATATGGGTGTACAATCCAAATTGGTTAGTCTGATCATACCTGACAATAACTAACAAACCAGACATATAATGCATCACAATTCAAAGCTAATCTGAAAAACCTGCAAACATAACTGGAAATCACTAAAACGTTAGCTAAATATCCAGGTGAAGGGTTATAAAGACCGCAATATATGCATGATTATAAACATAAACAAAAGCCACAATGGAAAATATAAATATATGTAAAACTCACAAAAAGACCCAAAGTCAAAGTCAAGCCGTCTAGAAAATAACGCTAATGGCGAATCACACATACATGCATACATGTCATTATTTAAACAGGGCTGGAAAGTCGGCTAGAAACCACCCGTCTTACTCCTGATCAAGGAGGGATCTAGGCTCACTAGTATTTATTTTATATTCTTTAAAATCATAGCCCACAATAGTGTTGTCAAAGGGTTCTATGGTCAACTCCTTGTGACCATCTCAAATATGTGACCCGTCGACCACTAATCTCAGTCATAGGTCATTAGTGCACTGGAATACTCAGTAATCAGAATAGGATGTAAAACCAGTCAAAACAAGGTATACACAACCCAAAATGACACTATATAAAACAAGCATATAATCTTATAGACAATCATATGTCTCAAGAGTATGTGCAACCACATAGCCTTCAAACACAATATGCCTCTTAGTACCAATCCATAATAAAACCAATTAATCGTGCCAAAACCCACAGTCGTAAAATCAATCATATTTCCAAACACAAAACATGTAAATCCAAGTACCAACACGATTCACCATTTAGTTTTCTGAAAACATAAATCTCAAACATATATTTTTAAACAAAAATCAAATGAAGTGTGAGGTCTTCACTCACTTGTGTGTAGAAACTAATCAAAGGCAATCAAGCATGGTATATAATCCGCCAATCCACAATACACCAACACAATCTTCAATACAGACCAAACGCCTACATATACCATTACAACCATACAATCACCATATATACCAATCAAACCAAACAATAAATAGTGCGAGTACTCAAATGTATCATGACACACAAATCAAGATAAAAAATATTTTTAGAAAAATATTCTAATATTAGAAAATAGGATAATTAAATCCAAAATTATATTTTATCAAAAATTATTATTTACTATTTTAAGCCAAAATATATTTTTCCGTAAAAAATTTGAAAGCTTATAACTTGCAAACGAAAACTCAGATTGGAAAAGGATCGCACCATCGTGTTTAGAAAGTCGAAATTAGGTAACAAGGTCAAAACGAGAGTTTTGGGTCTGAAGAGACGCATGGCTAGTCTGGCGGTGGCGTGCGTGGTGGTGGCGGGGCTGAAAAATTCCAACTTCTTCGTACCTCAACCTAACTCAACAATCTTTATATCAAAATGAAGCTAACAATGAAAGCAACTCAAATCTATAGCAACTCAAAACCCTAGCTGGAATTCCTTCCTGAATCAACACAATAAAACGTCCAACCATAGCAATGCATACATCAAAATACAACTCTCAAACAACGGAATCAAACCCACACATCAGTTATAGGTTTTACACGATTTAGAACCATAACCCTACCTATCTAAGCTTCTGATTTTATCAGTTCAAAATTTACCTAGATTTTCCAATATCACACTCAGTTTTCGCTCTCGAGTAGCTCACGCTCTCTTTCCTTTCTCTCTTGCAGATTTCGCACACCAAAATGGTAACTCGGTGTAGGTTTAGAGCTATACCCACGCTTGTCTCGTCCATCGGATTTGTTCTGGCCATGCGTGGATTAAAGAAGGGAACAAGTGGAAGGCTCAGGCACGTGTAGGGAATACCACGTCGTTTGAAGCCTAAGTTAAACGAATAAACAAATTCAAAAACAAAATCAATAAACAAATTCTCCGCTATCATACCAAAATCATCTTCATCCTTTAGAAAAAAAAGCAGACCATCCCCATAAAAAATTGAGACCACCACGGGATTCTTTGTAAACGAACAAAACCAACCAAAATTTTGCCTACATGTTTGCAAGTAAAAAATGATGAACTCGAGTATGCTTATCATTGTTCTTTTTCCAATACCTTTCAGTTCATCCGCGATGGCAATGATATAGTTTTTGAGCGTTTCCAATGCTCCTTTCGGGTGAGTTTAGTTTACCTGAAAGTAAAGTCATGACGAGGCAGGTGGAGATGGGAGAGGATGGATGACTTGAGGGTTTGAGGCTATGAGAAGCTGAATAAGCACTGTGAGGCTCTGGTTTCTGGCAAGTCGAGGAGGTTAGCTTTGGTCAGGGATGTGGCAGTGGTAGTGACACTAGGTATGGCAAAGTGGAGAGATCTAAGTTGGGTTTCATCTATGATGGTAATACCTCCGTCAGACATTATCGGAAACTTAATAGAAGAAGAGTAGATGGTTTGGTAGAATTCGTGAGATGTCTTTGAAGCGGTGTTTGACAATGAACAAGACTATTGTAATAGTTTGAAGATTTCAAAGGTTATTTTTTCATTTTTTTTCCTTTTTACTCTTAAATAAGTTTAATATTTTTGGTATATTTTTATATATTATAAGAAAATTAATTTTTTACAAAAATTGTTATTAAAACTATATCATTAAAATCCCTAATTTTTAAAAGTAATTATCTTGAATAATCTTAATTTATTTAGTCTAATTGGTTCAAAATTAATATTTTAATTCTTAAAATTTGATCTTTGGTCAAGATTCAATGAATTTTATAATTTAACTATACCCGCTTGATTTGAAACCTGCAATTTGTTTGGTGAAATAGAATTGAAGTTGGATTAAGAAGTACGTTTCCTATAAAACTAATGGCTAATATGTTTTGTTACTTAGACGTTAGGCTAAACAATTGTTGATATGTGTTGCATGTACTCATCCTAGTGTTGATTTTGGTCTTTAATTATTTAATAGGATATGACATTTTAATTTTGAGAGATTATCTTGATTTTTATAAATATCATGTTTTAATCTCGTTTTATTGGATTCTGCAGGAAATTTGGACAAAATGAAGAAAATATAGACTATTCCAGGATATGAAGATATGGAGATCTCAACAAGATTAAGATTTGAATTTTGAAGAAATATTTGGTGAGTGAAGTACGAAACAAAACAAAGATGAAAATATCCATTGTGAAATCTATGTTAGGAATTTGAGGCTTTTCAATATTTGATCACACTTGTAGATGAAGCGTCTTGTTTTAAATAATCAAAATTTTGATTATTTGGACAGCTACAAAATGATGCATTTAGGATTCATGCATAACAGAGTGGCTTTTGAGCGTCATTAGCATATACTAATGATATGTTCTTAACAATTTTACATGGGGTGAATATCACTAAGCAATTAGATGTTTGTAGAACTTACTAACTTTTTTATACTATATATTTTTAATACTTTTGGAGGTATAATCAATTATATCTCAGGATTTTTCAATCTTTAATAAGAGGAAATGATGTCATGTGAGTCAAATGATTGTCTGTATTTTTATATTACATATTTAAGTGAATGCTATGAGAAAAAATCACAATTCCCAAATCCTATGATTCTTTGTACAATGTTGGTACATAAATTAAAACATCTATGTAAATGGAAGACAAGTATGTAAAATATTATTCAGGACACGATAATTATTAAAAAGAGAGTTATGTATAAAATTTTATATTTGTACTCTAAAAATATTAATTTTTTATATATAATTTTTAAACTAAAAATATCATATAACACCAAATAGTCTCAACCCAAATATCTTACATGTAATCCAACTGACAACTACCTTCTTTTACATGTAATACTCATTCAATCTAAACTCTTTTATTTTCTAATCCCACCCTTGATTCTGTCCTACTAAATCTATTTTAATTTTATTGATTTTTATCTATTTTTGAAAATTAGTTAAATGTTTGAATGTTGACTCTCTGCTGGTAATTGACTACTCATATGTAGGAATACATAATAAGTACAATATTAGTTTTTTTTTAAAAAAAAAGAATATCTCAATCGACTCAAAAGAAAATGATAGTTATGCGCAGCATACATAAGATAATTATAATATGTATTTTATTTCCTTGGCATAAATTTGGTATACAAATTCTATTGCCAGAATACAAATTTTATTCTAGGGGAATTGATCTATATTCCCGAACATGTTACTTAATCAACCCATTAGCCTTGCTAATACCATCCGATCCGAGCGACACACAAATTAGTGCAACAACTTTTACAATCCACAGCCCAACTCAATACATAAATTTTGGCAACAATCTGAATTAAACAAGCACCAATCACCTCTTTTCTTGCATTCCTTCATGATCCTGCCCGTAGGTTTAGCTAATTCGTTTCCAAGAGCTGTTGTTGGCGTCGTATCTCGGATGGAAGATGCTGGGTGAGCAAACATGGAACCAAGCACTAGAATCATGAGGAACACACAACTAAGATTTTTGGCCATTAATTTGATTGTATATTCTTGCACGAAATGATGAATGTGTGTGATTATGCAGTTTTTGTGATGAAATGAAACTTTTCGATTTGGGTTCCTTTTTATAGAACAAATGCTTGTGTATATGGGAACCAAAAAGTTTCATTTCATCAAAAAATCTGGGTAACCACACACATCCATTATTCATGCAAGAACATACAATCAAACTAATGGACAAGGATCTTAGTTGTGTGCTCCTCATGACCCTGGTGTGGTTGGTGCCATGTTTGCTTACCCAACATCTTCCATCCGAGATATGATGCCAACAATAGCTAAGATCCTTGGCCATTAATTTGATTGTATATTTTTCCATAAATGATGGATGTGTGTGGTTATGTAGGTTTACGATGAAAAAATAAAATGAAGTTTTTCGGTTTGGGTTCCTTTTTATAAATCAGTATGTGTGTATGGGAATGTTACAATGCATTAGGAATGACAAATCCGTCTATTTTGTTGCCCCTGCGTCTTGCTAAACAAGGTATGACCAAAATGTGAGTCGAGAAAATTTCTATGACCAAAATGTTCATTTGTCTGAAGTAATCATATTGTAATGACATTGGAGGAGTTATAGAGTTGTTCTTTTATAGAGTTATAGAGTTGTTCTTGATTCTTTAAACAAAATATTGAGTTATTTCTTTGTATATATTCGTATTAATGGGAACATTCAAAATGATATAATTTTATTGTATATGATTTTAGGAGTTTATCTTTTTTCACTCTCTTTTTTTTTTGCCTCTCGATAATATTTTAGGCTTAAAACTCCATCTCTTCCTCCAAAGAATCTGAATCAAATATGTTTATTTGGTATTAGTTCAAAATATATGAATTCAAACTCAAATATCCAAACTCAAGCAAAACTAAACTAAGATAAAATATATTATTATTTTTAAAAAATACATTATCACTTCACTATATTTTTCAAATATTATTGTTTAACCATATTTTTAAAATTTAATTTTATGGTTTTTATAGCTGATTTTCTGGTTAAGTTCATGCCATTTTGTAACGCCCCGGATCTCAATAATTTGGCACGACAACCACCATAGATCTAATGTATACATTGTGACAATATACAATAATGCATACCATTAATCCACAAGGCTAATGGTATAATAACAAAATGGAGGAGAATATTAAAATTTGCATTTAAGAAAAAGCACAACGAATATAAGTGTAGTAATGATGTCTCCGGGTGACATTGGACAATCTCGGGAAAGCATATACAAGGATGATCATATTACAACAATTACATACTCAAATTCGATATTGATAACATATCAATAACTCATTAGAAAAAAATTTAGGGGAAATCAACTATGAATTTAGTCCTCATACGATACCTCAGATCCTCGCAATCCACCTAAGTCTTTGTGCCCTGCCTAGGAGTGAGCTTTGTTCATTAACCATGTAATCATGCCAAGAACCTGGAAAAAATTTGCTAGGTGTGCAGATGGGAAATGCATATTCAAAGTACACATACAATCATACACCTATTAAGCACAAATGCTGGCATACGATGAGACTCGATGAATCATAAAGTAATACAGCACAGTCACAGTCAGATGGCACGTATGCACAACATTCAAAACAATAGGACCATGACCGGGCTGGGAATAACTCTCAATCCGTTGAGGGTCCAGTGTTGGGACTGTGATACATCAGTGGTAATATCTCGACTTACCCATGTCTTAATTATCATATGCCCATTCCACTGTCTCTACCGGGGCGTTACGTGATGGCAGCTCCACCTAAGCAGATCCCACCCTGTAAGTACCCATCTTGTGTTTATTGGCTTGCTCGTGTCGTCCCTGTCCCCCTTATAGCTTCGATTTGATTGGCATCTCCACGCCTCACTACTATACTCAGAGAGCTCTCAAGAGTCACATGGGTTACCCCATGCTATGCCTGTGCATTCACATCTTGTATATCCAATTCATTCGATGCATTGCATGCCTAACAATTTTCATGGTATGGTAGTGCATCATTCAAATCATAACACATCGTATCAAAAACGTGCACACCATATAACCCAAAATCACAACACATGCATCATATTTTACATTGATTATCATTCAATTCATTCTTTAATAATCATAACTAATTTATCATGTCCACAATAGAAAAGATAAACAAAATCCGTCCACTCACGGTTTTCCAGATGTTCGACAAGCCCACACTTGATCCTCTATTGTTGGACTGATTCCTCGAGATCATGCGTTGATAGGTATCCACCTATACATAAAATCATAGCTGATTTTTCAATATTGTACGCTAGATTACATAATCACACAAAAAATTATGCGTCAATAACCTTAATTTAATGTGTTTCTACCCAATACCTCATTCGGAATTGATTCAGATATTCTTCTTATTCTTCCTTATTTTTTCAATATTGCAGCTCTAGGTGTTGCCAAGACGTCTTTGGACCTCCAGCCTCATGACATGCTGTTTACCCTTTGTGTGCCACACAACTGCTGAGCCTAATGCTCGGGCCTTACCTCTCTCCTTCTCCAGGCAACATATTGCTCGCCTAAGACCCCAAACTACCGGAATGACCTGTCATTCAAAGACGCCTTGGAAGAACTGTCGTCCGAGGTCGTCTTCAACCTCCCGTCACCTGCAAACTCTAAAATCTCCAGGAACCCTACCCTCCTAAATCTGCAACCAAGCTTAGTTCAATCTATACTAGCTTAAAGCACTTAGCAATCCGATCACAACCTCGCCAAAATCCTCAAATTTCACGTACTAGATCTCACACATGAAAAATAAATTGAATCTAGTTTATACCAGATGAATCCTTACTGGAAACAGGCTAGATTTAACCGAAGAAGGTTTGATTCCAGCGTGAATAAATTGCTGGCAACGAATCAAAGCTCGGATGGTGTTCTTCTAGCTTGGAACGTATTGGAATGAGTGAAAAGGAAGAAACGGGAATTTATCCTACTAGGTTACCGGAGAAGGGATGCAGCCGGTAGAAGTGCAAAACGACTTCGTACAGGTAAGGTACAAAACAACGTTGTATGTGCAAAATGACCTCCCCACTCGATCCTTTAGAACGAAGAGGCTAGTTGTCGTTTTCACCACTCTTGGTCAAAACGACACACCATGCTGTTGTTTTGGACTAAATATTATTTTATTAATATAATTTATTTATATTTAATAACTAATTTTATTTATTAATTGTATAAAATCTTCAAAAATTCATAAAAATTTACTATACTACAAAAAATACATGAAAATTTTCTATAAATTTCTGATGAATAGTACTATCCATTAGTACTATTCATAAGGAATTTTAAGATTTTCAGTACTATCCATCAGCACAATTCTTATAAAAATTCTCAATTTTAGTATTTTTCTAAGAAAAAATAATGGTATTTAATTTTTAGTAAATAATTTATATTTGAGAAATTTAATTTTATGGTACTGATGGATAGTGCTATTCTTAATAAATTTATAGAAATTTTTTGTGTATTTTTTGAAGTAGTATAGTAATTGTTTTTTGAATTTTTGAAGATTTTATATAATTAATAAATAATATTAGTTATTTAAGATAAATAAATTAAAATAATAAAATATTTTTTAGTCCAAAACGACAGCGTGGTGTGTTGTTTTGACCAAGGCTGGTCAAAACAACAACCACCCTCGGCTTTCTAAAGGATCATGTGGGGAGGTCATTTTGCACATATGACGTCATTTTGTACCTTACTTGTGCAACGGAGTTTTTGACTTCCACTAGTTGCCACCTCAGAATCTCCTGGTTGGTTCCTTTCTCCGGTAACCTAACGAGATAAATTCCTGTTTCTTCCTTTTTACTCATTCTAGTATGTTCCAAGCTAAAAAAAACCCTCCAAGCTTCGATTCGTTGCCAACAATTTATTCACAGTGGAATCACACCTTCTTTGGCTAAATCTAACTTGTTTTCGGTAAGGTTTCATTTGGTATAAACCAGATTCAATTTCTTTCCTGTGTGAGATTTAGGATGTGAAACTTGATGCTTTTGGTGGGGTTGTGAACGAATTGCTAAGTACTTTAAGTTAGTATAGATTGAACTAAGCTTGGTTGTAGATTTCGGAGGGTAGGGTTTCTGGAGATTTCAGAGGTTGAAGATGACCTCGGACGATAGGTCATCCGAGGCATCTTTGAACGACAGGTCACTCCGGTCGTTTGGGGTCTTAGGCAAGCGATGTGTTGCCTGGAAAATGAGGTAGGTAAGGTCCAATCCTTAGGCTCGGGGGACGCGTGGCACACAGAGGGTAAATGGTGTGTTACGAGGATGGAGGTTCGGAGCTCGTAGAGCTGCCAGATGTCACATTTTGATTGGACAAAAAATAAATAAATTTGAAAAATTAGGGAAAATCATCAGAAATGAAAGAAAAATTGAGAAAAATAGCAAAAAAATAAAAAAAATTCCCAAAAAATACTAGATGTTATAAGGAGTCTGGTGGTACCAAAGTTTGTGAAATTAGATTTGATTTGATGGATTAAATATTTAGAAAAATATTAAAAAATGAAAAAAAATAAGAAAAATGTCCAAATCGATTCCAAGTTAGGTATAGGGTAGAAAGTCGTTGAATTAAAGGTATAAACACATAATTTTAAGTGTGATTATGTAATCTAGCCTATGAAATTCAGAATCTACAATGATTTTATGTATAGGTGAATATCTAATGACGTAAGACCTCGAGGAATCAGTCCTACAATCGAGGATCAAGTGTGGGATCTTCGAACATCAGGAAAACCGTGGGTGGACAGATTTTGTTTATCGTTTCCATTGAGATTATGATAAATTAGTTATGAATATTAAAGAAAGAATTAAATGATAATCAACATAAAATACGGTGCATGTGTTGTGATTTTGGGTTATATGGTGTGTATGTTTTCGATACACCGTGTTATGATTTGAATGGTGCACTAGGATACCATGAAAATTGTTAGGCATGCAATGCATCGAATGAATTGGATATACGAGATGTGAATGCACAGGCATAGTATGGGGTAACCCATGCGACTCTTGAGAGCTCTAAGAGTATGGTAGTGAGACGTGGAGACACCAATCAAATCGAAGCTATAAGGGGGACAAGGATGACATGAACAAGCCGATAAACACAAGATGGGTACTTGCAGGGTGGGATCTACTTTTGAGCTGCCATCATCTAACGCCCTGGCAACATCAGTGGAATGGGAATATGATAATTAAGAAAAGGATAAGTCGACGAATTACCACTGACGTATCTCAATCCCAACACAGAGCCCTCAATAGATTGAGAGTTATTGCCATCCCAGTCACGCTCCAATTGTTTTCGATATTAAACGTACGTGCCATCTAATTATGACTGTGCTGGATTATTTTATAATTCATCGAGTCTCATTGTAAGCCAGCGTGTGAGATTAATAAGTGTATGATTGCATGTGAAGATTTAGATTTTTTTTGGAAAGAATATAATTCAGGTAAAGGTTGGGATGCAATAAGGTTATATATATATATTTATTTGTATATGTAAGTAATAAAGGATAAAATTTATAGCGTGTATGAAGACTATTAATTAGAATTAAGGATCCTTCAACTGTCTGAGATGATTTGAAATCTTAGGTATGCTTGGAATTGGGTAATTTGAGTTAGAAAATTTTTCAAAATAATTAGGAAATTTAATACCCTATTTTGTTATTTTTTGAAATTTTATAAGAATTATATTAAATTATATGTTTATGGAAAATTTGAAATTTAGATTTAGAAATTTTCTGGGTATTTTTTTGATCTTTTCTCTATTTTTGATGATTTTTACAAGTTTATTAGAAATTTTAAATAATTATATTATTATTATATTAATATTTAAAAAAATTATATTATATTTATTTGAATCAAAATGATGAGCTGGTGCGTTGTTTGACCAGAATGGTCTAAACGACAACTCGTCCTATCGTTTTGATCCTCAGGTGGGGCTTATGCCATTTTCTTTAAACTAAGTCATTTCACAAGGCGTGAAACGATGCCATTCAGTGTCGGGATGGGGGATCCATTGTCCCTATCCGTCTCTTGCCTGAAGAAGGTGGAAAATCGGGATATATCCTGAATTTGTGGATTTCAAGTTTAAGTAAACAAAACATGATTCGAAGCTAGGGGAGAGTGTGATCGGGATAGGCGAATCGAACGGAGAGGAATTCTTGTGAGATTGGAGCACGAGTGAGTGATTCCAGTGAGTTTCTGTCTGAAAAATTGATTTCTTGTTTCCTTGTTTGAACTTGAGATTCTCGAGTGTGTTTGGTGTGATTGAGGTTGTGGTTTTGATGTGGGTGAACATTTAAGGATGGTTTGGGGGATGATTCATCAGCTGGAACGGTGAATCACCGGCTAGGGTTCAACCTTTGAACTTTGTCCAATAATTGAAAATGAACCAGCAGATGACTTGCTCGAGTGACAGGTGTCATGGGACTAGAGTTTTGTGGAATATAATGTGAGACCCCGCCCTTTTCAAGTGCCGAGTCAGTGTGTTGGTGGGACCTGAGTGTCGTCCGAGGATGTATTTAAAGCCCATAGTGTGTTTAGATGTGTCGTGTGAGTGGTTTAGTGCGTTGGTTTAGGGTAGAGTCAGTGGAAAACCGCCGAACTGATTTCTGGTCCGTGTTGAGTGACCGTGGGCCTTTTGGGCCGATTCTGATTTCTTTGAGCCCGTTACTATTCATTGAGCCCAAATATCTAATTGTGAGCCCATTTAATCAAACACAAGCCCAATTAAGCCATTTGACGTTTTAAAAAGATTTCCGAGCTTCACACGTATTTTATCGAGTTTCTGTTTGATCGTTGGGCTATTTCTTTGCAGGTTTGGGCCTGCAACTTAGCCCAATCCTTTGGTTTAATTTTGCAGCCCAAACCTTAGCCTATAAATACCCAAGTTTAAGTCTGAAACCTCATTTCCTCCTTCCCCTTTCTCTCTCTTGTTGCTTATTCCCGATTTTCCTCTCCCTTCTCTCTACAAACCTACACAAATCTTTCCTTCACCAAAATTTTCACCAGAATTTGATAGGTTATTGTTACCCTATCACTTCCCCTTCTTTTCCCTTGGTTCTCCACTTGTTAGGAGTCCTAGAAGGGTGTTTTCTGGGCAGGTTTTGCTTAAGGTCGAGTTTGGTGCTTTTGGAGGTAAGTTGTGATTTCTGGTTCTTCAAGTTAAATTCTTGGTTGTTTGATGTTTCTGGTGTTGTTCTTAGCCTACCCTGATGTTCTGTTCTGGTTTAATGCTTTGTAGAGTTTGGTTTGAGATTCTGGAAATTGGTATGTGTGTGATCATTTTAGGGATTTGATGAATTGGTTGTTGTTGACTGATTATTGTGCTTGAGGATTGTTGTTTGAGTTGAGTGGCTTGGAATGTGAGTTTCTTGCAGCAATGATGGGGTGGTACACCTTTGTTTCAGAAGGTTTTGTTTTAGAGGTTAGAATTCTGGTTTGTTTTGGGATTGAGATTAAGAGGCATTGATGATGCCTAAGGTTGTTTTAGAGTGTTGTGAGTGTGTCTTTTAGGTGAGTGTATGCTAAGGGTCCTTAGGTTGTATTTTGTTAATTTTTGTGCCCTGTTTTTCCCTTAGTTTATGTCTGTGATTTAATATCTGATAGGTGGTGGTTTGGCTCTCGACAAAGACAAAGGTATCGCCGGAGAGTCTACGCGTCAAGAGGTGGGAGTTTACGTTTCATACGTGTATACGAAATGTTTGATTTCGATAAGCTAAAATGTGACTTACATGATTTGTTTTGAATAGAGGCTTGACTGGAAAATACGTTCTGAAATCATGCTAGAATCATACGCTTGTGTGCCATGATTTATGCATAAAACGTTACTTTAAAATGCTATGCACGTATGCTTGTCAATGCATTGGATGTTGGGCAATTGGTGATGTGTTTGTTGCTGGATTTTCATCCCAAGTGAGAGTGTTTTATACAGACTTTGAATTTGATATGTAATCCATTCTTCTTATGTTGGTTGAGGCTTTATTCTGAGTGGAATGTGGTGTTTTGTTGGTGTCAAACACAAGAGGATTTTCTGGAAAAATATTCTGGAAAAACTCAGTTTTGTTCAGTCTTTAAATTGGATATGTAATCCATTCAATTGTGTTGGTTGAGGATTCTTTCTGAGGGGAATTTGGTATTAGGTGAGTGTCAAACACAAAGGAAAGGTTCTGGAAAAATATTCTGGAAAAAAAAAAATCCAGGTTTTAATCAGTCTCGTATATTTCTGGAAAAATATTTTGTATTTTGCCGTAAACTGGAAATACTCCAAATTAGTTCCGATTGATGCCCAATGTCGTGTAATTTTCGTATGATGCATCTGTGATTTGAAATTTATGATTTTTAAGTGTGTTTACAAAGAACGTCCCTTGTTGGGACTGATTGATTGAGTATACGATTGTAATTTTCCTACATACGAACTATACACGTATTTTCTAGGAAAATTGTGGAATTGACGGACGCAGCTAATTGATCAATCAGGGTAAGTAATTGGAAGGATTCCCAGGTAAAGGGGAATGGTTACTTACTGTTGTGGAGGGTTACGGAGGAAATTGATTGTGTGCCTAGCTGAGTGACGACTAGCAGGACACGTTGGACCCGAAGGGTCATTTACTGGTACAATGTTCTATGCATGCATGCTGAGTAATTGAATGAGATAGATGATTTGCTCCATTTAATTACAGATAACATTGATGGTAAGGGGTATTACTGAATATTATTATGTTTTGACGAAATGGAATTAAAACCATCAATGGGCTTTGCGCTACCTTTTAGCGGGGGTAGTCCGAAAGCAACCAATGTCTGCCCCGTTAGTTTTGGACGTATTAGCCCGACTGATTCTGATGAATGTGGATTTTAAAATGCATAAGATTTTGTCTGTATGGTCATTTATGCATTTCTGGAATTTATTGTGGTTATATGCATTATAGCGAGCATGGATGATTAAATGAATTTTCTGATCACGTATCTTTACTAAATTGATTTGGTTATGCCTCTATTCCCACGGCTACGTGTATGACGCTGTAACTTCCACTGAGATTTTATTATCTCACCCCCCCCTTTTCCCCTTTTCAGGGCTAGTACGTGATCGTCTAGACGTTGTCGCAGAGGTTTAGTCCCGGTGTCTTTCTATAGGGCTGGACTATGCATTCACACGTTTTGGAGACTCGGCATGCTTTGTAATTATTGTTTATGAGCATACATGCTTGTGTTGGATTTCATTTTCTGAATTGCACTCGTTGTGGAATTATTTTCGGTTATGTTTATGATTATGCATGTATAATTCACATGACTGATTTATGAGTTGGTTTGAGTGCCATGGGCACGTGTTAGTCCATTTGGGCTTGTGAGTTATGGTTTCGCAGATTAAAGACTTCCGCTGATTTGTATATGACTCCATTAAATGTTTAAGCCGAGTTGAAATTGAAACGTGCTATGCTCCAATTTATTTTATAAAAATTCAAATTGATACGTAATTTTGGGTTTGTGATTTGTAAGATTAAATTAAACCTTGCGTGACTTCGATTGATTCACGTGTTGGGTCAATCGAGGCTACGCGGCGGTGAGGTTCCCATTTACCGGGAGCGGGTCCTCACAGGGTTGGTAGCGGAGCATGGTTGATTTTTGTGAGCTATGTGTGCAAAATTGGTTTGAAATTGCATGTTTTACAAGTGCATCACATTCACAACACATGTATAGTCCAGCATAGAGAGTCTAGATGTCTTGTGTTGTTTTAGGGGCTTATATCTATGCCTGTGTGTTCAGTTTTTCTTTAAGATGGCTCGAGGTGGAGGTCGTCCACGAGTCAGAGGCCGAGGAGGTGCACGAGTCAGACAGTTGGATGAGATTTCTGATGCTAGAGGACCAGCTGTTGCGGGGGATCAACCCCAAGGTGCACCACAACCACAGGTAACACAGGCAGCTCAGGGAGTACCAGTGGCCACAGACCCAGCTATGTTTCAGATGTTGACAGCTATGCAGACATCCATGGGTCAGATGCAGCAGATGATGCAGATGATGCAAGCTGCTTCACTACAGCAGGCAGAGAGACAGAATGAGTTGCAAGCTCAGTTACAGGCACATATGCAGGCTCAGCAGGCATTAAATCAGCCTGAGGATGAGGGTGAGCCAGAAGTACAGGTTGAACCAGTGGTACAGCAGGCACCGGTTCAAGAGGACAGGATGCCCATCCATTTGTCCAAGATTCTGAAGGAAGCAAGACATCTTGGCTGTGAGAGCTTCTTTGGCACCAGTGACGTGGTGGAAGCAAAGAATTGGAAGGACAAAGTGTCGGTGACAGCCCAAGACTTGAGACTTTCGGAGGAGGATAAAGTGGTCTTAGCAATCCGGTTACTAGAGAAGGATGCAGCCAATTGGTGGGCTACTACCAGAGACCGGTACGCAGGTAGAGCTACTTGGACCGAATTTGAGAAGGAGTTTGATCAGAGGTATTACACCAGATTCTTCAGGAATCAGAAGAAGTCTGAGTTCTATAATCTGAAGCAGAAGAACATGACAGTAGCGGAGTATGAGGCCGAGTTGAGGGCCTTAGCTAGTTTTGTTCCTGAGTCTGACAGGACCAGTGAGAACATGGCTAGCAGATTTGAGGATGGATTGGACTTTGATGTTCGAGGTTGCATGGGAGCTTCAGTGAGCAACCGATTTGAGAAGATTGTGATTCAGGCAGTAAAGGCCGAGGCAATCTTAGAAGGACAGAGGAAGCAACAGAGGCGTAAGGACATTCCAGTTGGGAAGGGTCCTATTAGGCGTAGTCCAAGGTTCGATAAGAGGTTCAAGGGTAGGACATTTGGTCCTTACTCCTCTTCTCCTTACCAGACGAGGACACAGGGTACAGTTTCCGTAGCTACTCGTTCTTTACCTAGCAGATCCTCTCAGACGGTGAGCAAACCACCAGGACCACCGAGGTGTCTCAACTGCAAGCAGTTTCACTACCCGCCATGCACTCAACCGGTGCGTTGCTTTCAGTGTGACCGGGTGGGGCACATAGCAAGAGATTGCCCGGGGGTGAAGTCAGTACAACCGAGTGGATCTCAGACCAGACCACTACCAGCTTCAGCAGCTCAGAGGCCAGGGATGAACTATGTTGGCTCACAGGGTTCCTCTAGACCACCACAGAGAGCCCAAGCAGGCAGGCCTTCTAGCAGTCAGACTACAGGTCAGCCGAGGCAGCCACAGCAGACTCAGCAGCAGAGGCAGCAGACTCGTCTCTTCACTTTGGCCGATGCAGACGCAGTGGCAAATCCAGACGTCGTGACAGGTATTGTTACTGTGTTCTCTACTTGTGCTAGAGTGTTGTTGGACCCTGGCGCGAATAGGTCTTTTGTGAGTCCTAGAGTAGCTAGGGGAGTGGATAGAGAGTTGTCACCCCTAGAGCCTCCTATAGAGGTGTTGACCCCTTTAGGTGAGCAGGTGGAGTGCACCAGTGTTTATTTGGGTTGTGTGTTGCGAATGGGGATGATAGAGGTTGTGGCAGATCTGATTCCATTGGAGATTATGGAGTTTGATGTGATACTTGGTATGGACTGTTTGGCTAGATACAGAGCACGGATGGACTGTTTCACTAAGAGGGTTCAGTTTAGTATGCCAGACGGTTCAGAGTTTTGCTTTGAGGGCGACCGGCGAGTCGTGCCTTCATGTGTAGTTTCGTGGTTAGGAGCCAGGCGGTTGATCAGTAGGGGATGCACAGCTTTCTTGGCTCATGTTCGGGATATGACAGTGGAGATCCCAGAGTTGAGCAGCGTACCAGTGGTAAATGAATTTCCGGATGTGTTTTCCGAGGAGGTGGTTGGGTTGCCACCGGAGAGGGAGCTAGAGTTTGAGATTGAGCTGATGCCTGGTACAGATCCAATCTCTATTCCACCATACCGGATGGCGCCAGCAGAGTTGAAGGAGTTAAAGACTCAGCTTGCGGATTTGGTAGACCGAGGGTTCATCAGACCTAGTGTTTCCCCATGGGGTGCACCAGTGTTGTTCGTGAAGAAAAAGGATGGCACTCTTCGGTTGTGCATTGACTACAGGCAGTTGAACCGGGCCACAGTGAAGAATCGGTATCCTTTGCCAAGGATTGATGATCTGTTTGATCAGTTGCAGGGTGCCTCAGTCTTTTCTAAAATTGATTTGAGGTCGGGTTACCATCAGCTGAGAGTTTGGGAGTCCGACATTCCGAAGACAGCTTTCCGGTCACGGTATGGCCACTACGAGTTTTTGGTGATGCCATTTGGGCTAACCAACGCTCCAGCAGTGTTCATGGATCTCATGAACAGGGTGTTCAGAGAGTTCTTGGATCGATTTGTCATCGTCTTCATTGATGACATTTTGATCTATTCGAAGTCAGAAGAGGAGCTTGCAGAACATTTGAGGACAGTCTTGAATATACTTAGAGCTCGGCAGCTGTATGCCAAGTTTTCTAAGTGTGAGTTTTGGCTTCGAGAAGTTGGATTTTTGGGACACGTGGTTTCAGCTCGAGGAGTACTAGTGGATCCCAAGAAGATCGAGGCAGTGGTGTCTTGGGAGACTCCCCGCAGTGTTACAGAAATTCGCAGTCACAAGGTCATAATCCAGGCAAGGTGTCCAGCCCATCTTGAATCGTGGCATTCCCTCATCACCTCCTTCCGAAGCTTGTCATGTCGAGGGACATATATGCGGTTACCTTTGGTGAAGAGCAGCCCATCCTCTAGCCAAAATCTATGGGTCTTGCCTTGCTTCACTTGTTCTACCAAGGCCTGAACTTGGAGGTCATGTTCCATACCCCCTCAGATCCTTTCCACTAAAGGACTCTCCGGTCGACTGATGGCTGCAAGAGTTTTTGTCTTCAGCTCCTTCTTTCGAGCAACAGGCACCACACAACACTGGCTTCCTTTCGAAAGTATGAGGGTGTTTGTGCAAGACACTGAGACTGCTCTCGTCTGATCCAAGAATTGCATCCCTAATACAATCGGAAAATCATCTATGGGAACAATGGAGAAGTCAAGTTTACCTTTTCATTCTCCCATTTGTAGCTTGACCCCTCGGGCTACTCAAAAGATTGGCTGGGCTGTAGTGTTCACCGTCTTCAGACAGCCTTTCTCCTCTTGGAACTTAATGCCAAGTCGTTGTGCTTCCTCCTTCTTCATGAAGTTGTGAGTAACACCAGTATCAATCAATGCCAGGGACTCTCTCCCTTACACAATGAGTCTAGCAAACATTCTCTCGGCTTGTTACACCTTGGAACCATTGGTTGAGGCTTTAACAACACTCAACAATTGCATAGAACTCATATTTGGGGCTTCCATCTCTTCGGTCTCTATGGAAATTTCTGCCATTTTGTTCCTCATTGGGCATTCCACGGCTTTATACGGCCCCGCACATAGAAAGTATGAGAGCTTGGGTCTCTCGCCCTTGCCTCGATTTTCACCTTCCCCTTGTGTGGGTTTGGATGGACAGAAGGACTTAAAGGACTTGAAAGACTTGAAAGGCTTCTTCTTCCCCTCCTTAGCTTTGTGGACTGCTCCCCCACCTTTAGCCTTGTAGTCGTGGAAACTCTTAGGATTAGGTGGGCTAGAACCCTCTGGCTTCCTCTCAAATTCTGCCAAGGATTCAGCCTCGATAATCACATCATTAAGCTCATTGACATTGCGTCGATGGATCTCCATCTTGTCCCAACTTTGTAGGCCTCCCAGAAACACATACATAGCCTCCGTCTTGGGTATGTTTGGGATCTCCAACAAGAATTTGATGAACTCCCTCACGTAGTCTCAGATTTCGCCTTTGTGGGACAACTTGCGAAGCTTCTCCCTTGTTTCTAGCTCCATATTTTTCAGTGAGAATTGTGCTCTCAGGAGCCTTTTAAAATCTTCCCAAATCTCCAACTTCAAGGTGCCACGCTCAATTTGAGCATACTTCATCCTCCACCAGATGGTGGCACTATTGGTAAGATACAGTAGGGCTTGATCTTCATCGCTTTCCATGCCTACCCCTTGAAAGTATTGCTCAAGGGTGAAAAGGAAGTTGTCCACCCCCTTGGCATTCCTCGTCTCATCAAATGACTTCGGCTTTGGGACATCTATCTTCACCTTGGGCTTGGAAACCCCTTGCACTCTGTCCTTCTTGCATTCGTTCTTGATTTCAAACAAATCATCCTTGAATAAATTCATTTCAGCAATAAGATTTACCTTGAAATCATCTAACTCTTGCCTCCAAGAGTTGATAACAATGAGGGCGCTTTGCATCTCCTCATGAAGCTCATTTATGTCTTCTAACTCGAACTCGTCTATGTGTTGACCATACTCCTCAAGCTTATCGTTGTCATCGGAAACCTTCATCTCTATCCGAGTGATCCTTGCTTCTATTGATGACAAATGATCCATAGTCTTCATCCTCTTCTTATTGGGTTCGAGAGCACGTTGGGGTGGTCTCCCCACACGGACCTCCTCCACCTCTTCCACCTCCTCCACCTCCTCAACAACCGGGATGTTGGCATTGGAATCAGTAGGCATCTCCGCTTCTCTCTAAAAGAAATGAGCCTTAGCACCGCTACCAACTATCAAGGGACTAGAGTTTTGCGGATGACGCATAGTATGAGTTTCGGTCGTGACGTGTAGTACGAGTTTCGGTCGTGACACAGGTCACCTGGTCATATGGCCAGATGACAGGTAGCTTAGGTCAGAACCCTCCAACATGCCGTCAGTTTAGGGTGGGTCTGATCGGGTTTGGGACAAACCAAATCTAGTCAGACCGGGTTTAGTCAAACAGGGTCAAGTTAGACCGGTCGAACCAAACTAAGTTGAACTAGACCGGACCGGGTTAAACCAAGATCAAAAGATCAATGAGGTTGTGACACATGGCAGTCTTTGGTGGTGAAACGTGTCCGTTGACTTTTCCAAATTTGACCGATTTTCTAGAAATTCCAAAAATAAAGAGAAATTCAAGGAAAATAGGTAGAAAATGAGAAAAATTCTGGAAAATAGAGAAAAATATGATGAATCTAATGATGTATAGTTTGATTAATTTGGACTTGATTTGAGTGGTATAAAAATTAGTAGAACTTTATTGTAAATCTAAGATTTTGGGACCTAGGGAATCATGGGTTGTGAGATAAATAAAGCATATGTTTTTGTGACATATCATTCCGTTTTAAAACTCCACATATGATTCTAATACTTATCCTAAGTATCGCCATGCAAGACTTTTAAACATGTACATGTTTTCGACTGGTTGAAAATAGCATAATGGGAAATACAATACATAGTCACAGCCTTGTATGATGTTTGTATCTGTCACCAAGGAAAAATTTCTAGTGATACATACAAGTAGTGTACGACTAGGGGAAGGGAGTAATGTTACGACACCACGAAATATGGGGTGTGACATTGCATGTGTTCTTTGAATAGTTTTTCCCATCCGCTCACCTAGCAGATTTCTGCCAGGTTCTTGGCAAGATTGCAGGGTTAATGAACAAACCTCACTCCTAGGAGGGACATGAAGACTTAGATGGATTGCGCGGATCTAAGGTATCGTATAAGGACTAAATTCATAGTTGATTTCCCCTGAGTCATTTGTTTGTAATGAGTCATTGATATGCCACTGATCACTGATTATTAAATCAAGTATGTAAATATTGTATTATACTCATTCTTGTATTGTTATTTCTTGGATTATCTGATGTCACCCAGAGACATCAATGTATCTTATATATTCGTTGTGCTTAGATTATACGTCTATTCTAATACTCTCCTCCATTTTGTTATTATACCAATAGCCTTGTGGGCTCGTTATATGCATAGTCATATATTATAGCGATGTGGATAGTGGACCTACAGCGGTTGTCATGCAAAATCTTTGGAGTCCAAAGCGTGACACTGACTATCACGCTCTATACCCTACTCCTTGGGTAAACACTTTTGCCACGAAACCCTAAAAATATCAATTACTATATTATCCTTAGACTCCCGTAAGGCTAGTAAAATAAAATAATAAAATATCACTGTAGAATAAAATAAAATAGAGTAAGTTCGAATCATAAAAAAATTTTCTTTAAAATTCTGTAACAACATCCAAATATTCCACAATGTTAAATCCATGTTTAAACATGTACCATTCTCAAGTATGTTAAACCAAATGGTTTCATCTCAAATATAAAATCTGATAAATGCAAGTACCATAATATAATTAATATAACAAAATAAAATCCAAATATAAAATATAAAAAAACATCCGGTATATGGGTGTATATTCCAAATTGGTTAGTCTGATCATACTAGACAGTAGCTGACAAACTAGACATATAATGCATCACAATCCAAAGCTAAATTGAAAAGCCTGCAAGCATAACTGGACAACACTAAAACTTAACTAAATATCCAGGTTAGGGGTTATAGGGACCAAGATATGCATGATTATAAACATAAACAAAAACCATAATGGAAAATATAATTATGTGTAAAACTCGCAAAAAAAATTCAAAGTCAAATTCAAGTCTTCTAGAAAATAACAGTAATGGTGAATCACACACACAATCATACATGTCATTATTTAAACAAGGTTGGAAATTCAGCTAGAAACCACCCGTCCTACTCCTGATCAGGGAGTGATCTAGGCTCACTAGTGTTTATTTTATCTTCTTTAAAATCATAACCCACACTAGTGTTGCCGAAGGCTTCTATGGTCAACTCCTTGTGACCATCTGAAATATGTGACCTGTCGGCCACTAATCTCAGTCAAAGGTCATCAGTGCACTGAAATACTTAGTAATTACAATAGGATGTAAAACCAGTTAAAACAAGGTATACACATCCAAAATCACATTGTCAAAAACAGACATATAATATCATAGACAATCATATGTCTCAACAGTATATGCAACCACAAGTACCTCAAACACAATATGCCTCTCAATACCAATCTATAATAAAACCAATGTACATGCCAAAACTTACAGTCGTAAAATCAATCATATTTCCAAACATAAAACATGTAAATCCAAGTACCAATATGATTCACCATTTAGTGAATCACACACACACAATCATACATGTCGTTATTAAAATTATTATTTACTGTTTTAAGTCAAAATATATTTTTCTGTAAAAACTTTGAAAGCTTATAATTTGCAAACGAAACTCAGATTAGAAAACAGATCAAACCATCGCATTCAAAATTGGAACGTTGAGAGTTTGAGAAGGCACATTGCCGGTCCGACGGCGGCACGTGTGGTGGTGACAGGTGGCAGACGGCGGTGGCGGTGGCGGGAATGAAAAACTCCAACTTCTCGTACCTCAACCAAAATCAACAATCTTTATATGAAAATGAAGCTAACAACAAGAGAAACTCAGATCTATATGTTTTGCTATGAGATCGGAACCTTAATGGCTGGAAAATTGATTTTTTCAAGGAGAAAAACCTATCATTTTGACAATGAACAAGAGTATTGTAATAGTTTGAAGATTTCAAAGGTTATTTTTTTCATTTTTTTTCTTTTTACTCTTAAATAAGTCTAATATTATTGGTATATTTTGAGAATTTTATATTTATTTATAGGTATTATAAGAAAATAAATTTATTACAAAAATTGTTACTAAAACTATATCATGAAATGGGTTAAAATCTCTAATTGGTTTAAAATTTATTTAGTTTAAATTTTAAGAGAGTTATGTATAAATTTTTTTATTTGTACTCTAAAAATATTAACTTTTTATATATGATTTTTAAACTAAAAATATCATATAACACCCAAACCCAAATCCAAATAGTGTCGACCCAAATACCTTACAGATAATCCAACTCGCAACAACCTTCTTTTATATTTATATATATATATGATCTTATAAAAATAGTATAGGATTACTCATTCAATCTAAACTCTTTTATTTTCTAATCCACCCTTGATTCTCTCCTACTAAATCTCTTTTAAGTCTATTTTAATTTTATTAATTTTTACCTAATTTTGAAAATTAGGTAATTTTTTGAGTGTTGACTCTCTGCTCGAAACTATAATATTAGGTTTTTTTAAAAAAAATAAGAATATCCTAATCGACTCAAAAGAAAATGATAGTCAAGAGCAGCATACATAAGATAATTATACTATGTATTTTATTTCCTTGGCATAAATTTGGTATACAAATTCTATTGCCAGCATACAAATTTTATTCTAGGGGAATTGATCTAAATTCCCGAAACCCATTAGCCTTGCTAATACCATCCTCCGATCGATACACAAATTAGTGCAACAACTTTTACAATCCACAACCCAACTCAATACATAAATTCTGGCAACAATCTGAATTAAACAAGCACCAATCACCTCTTTTCTTGCATTCCTTCATGATCCTGCCTGTAGGTTTAGCTATTTCGTTTCCAAGAGCTGCTGTTGGCGTCGTATCTCGGATGGAAGATGTTGGGTGAACAAATAGGGCACCAACCACTAGGATCATGAGGAGCACACAACTAAGATTCTTGGCCATTAATTTGATTATATATTCTTGCACGAATGATGGCTGTGTGTAATTATGCAGTTTTTGTGATGAAATGAAACTTTTTTATTTGGGTTCCTTTTTATAGAACAAGTGTGTGTGCATATGGGAACCAAAAAGTTTCATTTCATCAAAAAACCTTCCTAACCACACACATCCATTATTCATGCAAGAACATACAATCAAACTAATGGACAAGGATCTTAGTTGTGTGCTCCTCATGACCCTGGTGTGGTTAGTGCCATGTTTGGTTACCCAACTTCTTCCATTCGAGATATGATGCCAACAATAGCTAAGAGCCTTGGCCATTAATTTGATTATATGTTCTTCCACAAATGATGGATGTGTGTGGTAATGTAGGTTTACATGAAAAAATAAAATGAAATTTTTCCGTTTCTTTTTATTGAACAAGAATGTGTGTATGGGAATGTTACAATGCATTAGGAATGACAAATCCGTCTATTTTGTTGCCTCCGCATCTAGTTAAATAAGGTATGATCAAATGTGTGTCCAGGAAAATACTATGAGCAAAATGTTCATGTCTTAAACAATTATATTGTAATGACATGGGAGGAATTATAGATTTGTTTTTGATTCTTTAAACAAAATATTGAGTTATTTTTTATATATATTCGTATTAATCGGAACATTCAAAATGATATAATTTTATTATATATGATTTTATGGGTTTATTATATAATATTTTAGGCTTAAAACTCCTATCTCTTTGTCACGCCCTATACCCTACTACAAGGGTAGACATCCCTGTCACGAGACTTTGAGAATAACAATTACTGTGCTATTCCCAAAATCGAATAAGGTTTTGAAAATAAAATCATTAAATATGCAGCGAAAACAAAAATATAGCGTAAGTTTAGAATCATAAATAAGATGTTAAAATATATTAGAATATGGTTTCTTCATCCGGACTAAACCAAAAATTATAGAATTCCTGTATAGCAAAATTTCACCCGTAATACTTTTACATATATAACAGTATATCTAAACAAAACCTATATCATCCTTCACAAGCAACGAAAGTTAAACATATATACAACCTGTCAGAATGTTTCAAAACAATTTCATACAGTCCACAAGGTCTAAAGCACCAGAAAACCATATATCAACAAGATATAACTCAAAAGGGACAAAAATTAATAAAGTACATGCTCGGTTTTCCGGTGTACATATCAAATCAAAAGTCTGATCAAACCTATCAGTGACTGGCTGGACCAGATGCTAAGTTGCGTGAGAAAGATGGTTGAGAACCTGAGCCTGCAACACTATCTCGATAGCACTAAACAATGTTAGTTAAATATCCAGGTGAGTGGTTTTAGGGATCAAAATAACGAAATCATAATATAAATAGAATATTATATCGTAAAATAGAAATCTCAATTTAAACTCAGAAAGAATCTCAGAGACGAGCATATATATACAAAGTAAATTCTCAAAAATTAGCTCAAAACTAGTATTTAATCACAAGTAGAGATGAATTAGAATCATAAAGTGTTTTTTTTTACAATAGGGCTGGAAAGTAGGCTAACAAAGTACCTATTCTACTCCTGATCGGATAGTCTAAGCCCACTAGTATATTATTTTTTTCTTAAAAAAATATAGCCCAAACTAGTGTTGCCGAAGGCTAAATCAGCACACTCCTACACAATGCTGATCAACACGTCAACTTTTGCTGACCCAACTCAATGACATTATCTTTCCTTTCTCGGGGTGCCAAAGAGTCATATATAAGACCCGTCAGTCCTAATCAGGTATCACTCAATAGTGCACTGTCTATTCATATCTCACAAGAAATAGATTAAAAAAATTAAATCAAACATCATACTGGAACATAACTCTTGAAATACTTATAAAATATTGTCTTAAACCTCATGCATCCCTGTGCAAAAAAAGGTATGCATTCCTGTGCAAAAAGAGGTATGCATTCCTGTGCATATTAAAAACCTACATCCCTATGCAAAATCATATAAAGACAAAGTAGAATTTTCAACCAAGTTATAGTGATTTGTTAAAATAAACTACTCGAAATATCAAACATGATTTACCAATATCTATTTTTTTTTTCAAAAATAGCACATTTCGAACATGCATGTTTAAAACTCAATAGTGAAATATGAGGTCCCCACTCATCTCCAATTAGTCACAGCAAAAATATGATCCAACACAGCAAATAAAACTTAGTGGATCCACCAAAATGTCCACATCACGCATACAAAAGTCACAAACCTGCATAAACATGCCAAGCATACAATCACTATATTTGTCATCCAACTGACACAATATTTTATTTAAGTATGCTAAGGTACTAACAGCCGCACTATAAGATTAGTTAATTACTTCGGTCCCAAATTACATGTTTAATTTGATAGTATTGCTTAGAATATTATAATTTATTATTTTTATGAGAAAATAAGTTTTAATCAAATTATTTAAAAGCTTATAATTCATAAACCGTGAATCAGATCAAGAAACGGATAACACATCGCATTCGAATTGTTGAAAATACTTAACGGGAAAATTTTGGATTTTTCAGAAAATCGGCAGAGCGTGGTGGTTCGGCAGCTACGTACGGTGGTCGGCGGCAGCAGACGGTGGTTGACGGCGGCGACAAACCCAAAAACTCACTTGCACAAAATGTCAATGATTACATGCTATATGTCAAAAGAAAGCTCCCGACGAGAGGAACTCAACCATACTTTTTATTTTTCAATAGCTCATCGGAGTTGGCCGGAAAAAGAAATTATCTGATGAAGAAATCGCACCCTTTTTGAGCTTCTACAGCTCGTTTCGCAGCTCCAATCCCAACCAGACTTATACCAAAAGCTTGCTTTGAGAAATGGGAACAAAACGCGACCAACGACGAGACAAACGGTGGCCGGAGGAGGGAGTTCCGTCCTTCTTGCGCAAGAGAGAAAGGGATGCACAGGGAGAGAGAAGAACACAAGGAAAAAGAGGAAGAATAAGAGGGAAAAAAATTAGGGTTTTTTAATTAAACCCTAAACCAAAACCATGTAGTTTTGACATTTGCTCAAAACGACGTCGTTTCATTAAATTTTTTCTTTTTTTTTAAAATAATCGATACCAATACTGTGTCATTTTGGCACTTTCCCAAAACGACGTCCTTTAGTATGAGCATATATTAAATTAATCATAAAAATAATTATAAAATTTAGAAATCCATAATAAATCGTATACTTGTCCAAAAATTATGAAATTTACATCAAAAATTCAAAAAAATAAAATCTTTCCAATGAAATAAAATTTATATTTTTTTTATCAATGAATATTTAATTAAAAATAAAATACTATTCTGGATAATATAAAAGTAATATTTTTAAATCATAAAAATCAAATCAAATCCAATAATTCTTTTAAATCGTACTTTGAAATGTTATTGTGTCACTTTGAATCAAAAATTCAATTTGAATCTTAGGTTATAAAATAAGACTAATTACTAAATTACCCTCACACGTATGCTTACACGTGTCACATATTTTTAACCATATTTTTAAAATTTAATTTTATGTTGTTTATAGCTGATTTTCTAGTTGAGTGCAAGCCGTTTCCTATAGTGTTTAAAGCTGAATTTGTGGGGTAATGTGAAACTATGATATATCGTTTTGGGTCGAGCATATATAATTCCACTCGCATAGACACTAGTGACGTAACATGATCGATGGTATTTTCTTAATCTTTGTTTCGACCATGTAAACTTGAGATCAAACACATCCTTTAATTCCCAAAGCAAAAAATTTCAAAGAAAAAAGTAAAACCATAATTTTCATATATTCAAACAAAAGATCACAGTATCATCCAAACGAAGAGTAAAAGAATTTAAAAAAAAAGATAAAATTGAGAATTCAATTGAGAAACGATCCAAACCTTCAAAAGGAGGGACACCCATTTTGTCTCTCCCTGAACCCCCAAAAAATTTCGTGCGACAGTTTTGCCGTAAGCCCACTATACATGTTGCTTACTATAAACATTATATATAATGAGTCTACAAGGCTAATTTTATAAATAATGGCGGAAGAAAATAATAAATATAATAACAGTGATGTTTTAATATAAAATAGTGTATCCGGGTGATACTTATCCGTTTTTATTGGTTGATTTTCACATCATACATTCTTGATTATGCATATTAACCCACACCCAACTATAACCATGCAATCAATATGCAGAGACAGATGTTACAAGAACCCCAAAGAAGAATTGGTGCAACACACACTTTAACCACAACCTTATTATTTTATATAACTAATCATGGATCAGATGGGAACTCAATTGATGATCAAGCCTTTTACAATGGTCCTGCAATACCCAATTCTAACGATCTGGTAAAAACTTTCCAAGTGAGTGGTCAGGAACACAGTATGTCATCAAAATGATTTAGCATAACTCATAAAATAACCATACCAAAATAAATTAAAATAAAATAACAATACATAATCATAATTCAATAAATCAACAGCCACAAACAAACCAATAAATCAATTATGATATCCTTTCTTAGGTGAGCAGACATAGTATGATTTGGGTTGGGATACTCTCATAGTCTTTCCAGGCCTTGGATAAGACTAAGATCTGTCAGTGGTAATCCTATTGGTATTTTTCTCAATTTAAAATTCCCTTATAAATAGTTATACAAACTATTTGATATTTATCTAGAGCCTAATTCCACTAACTGTCACACCCCGTATCTTACTCTAGGGGTAAACACCTTCGCCACAAAACTCTAAGAATAGCAATTACTATGCTACCCTTAGAATCCCGTAAGGCTAATAAAATAAAATGATAAAATATTATAACGGAATAAAATAAAAATATAGGGTAAGTTCAGATCATAAACAAATTTTCTTTAAAAATCTGTATCAACATCTAAATATCCCACAATGTTAAATCCATGTTTAAACCTGTACCATTCTCAAGTATGTTAAATCAAATAGTTTCATCTCAATTATAAAATTTGATAAATTCAAACACCAGAATGTAATTAATATAACAAAGTAAAATCCAAATTTAAAATGTGAAAGTACATACGGTATATGGGTGTACAATCCAAATTGGTTAGTCAGATCATACCTGACAGTAACTAACAAACCAGACATATAATGCATCACAATCCAAAGCTAATCTCAAAAACCTGCAAACATAACTGGAAATCACTAAAACGTTAGCTAAATATCCAGTTGAGGGGTTATAAAGACCGCGATATGCATGATTATAAACATAAACAAAAGCCACAATGGAAAATATAAATATATGTAAAACTCACAAAAAAAAACCCAAAGTCAAAGTCCAGTCGTCTAGAAAATAACGGTAATGGTGAAATACACATACATGCATACAGGTCATTATTTAAACAGGGCTGGAAAGTCGGCTAGAAACCACCCGTCCTACTCCTGATCAAGGAGGGATCTAGGTCCACTAGTATTTATTTTATATTCTTTAAAATCATAGCCCACACTAGTGTTGTCGAAGGGTTCTATGGTAAACTCCTTGTGACCACTCAAATATGTGACTCGTCGACCACTAATCTCAGTCAAAGGTCATTAATGCACTGGAATATTCAGTAATCAGAGTAGAATGTAAAACCAGTCAAAACAAGGTATACACAACCCAAAATGACACTATATAAAACAAGGTCATGGAATATTCGTGTTTAGAAAGTTGAAATTAGGTAACAAGGTCAAAAAGAGAGTTTTGGGTCTGAAGTGACGCATGGCTAGTCTAGCGGTGGCGCACGTGGTGGTGGCGGGGTTGAAAAATTCCAACTTCTCCGTACCTTAACATAACTCAACAATCTTTATATCAAAATGAAGCTAACAATGAAAGCAACTCAAATCTATAGCAACTCAAATCTATAGCAACTCAAATCTATGGAAACTCAAAACCCTAGCTTGAATTCCTTCCTGAATCAACACAATAAAACGTCCAACCACAGCAATGCATACCTCAAAATACAACTCTCAAACACCGGAATCAAACCCACACATCAGTTATAGGTTTTACACGATTTAGAACCATAACCCTACCTATCTAAGCCTCTGATTTTATCAGTTCAAAATTTACCTAGATTTGCCAATATCACACTCAGTTTTCGCTCTCGAGTAGCTCACGCTCTCTTGCCTTTCTCTCTTGCAGATTTCGCACACCAAAATGGTAACTCGGTGTAGGTTTAGAGCTATATGCACGTTTGTCCCGTTCATCGGATTTGTTCTGGCCATGCGTGGGTTAAAGAAGGGAACAAGTGGAAGGCTCAGACACATGTAAGGAATACCACGTCGTTTGAAACCTAAGTTAAATTAATAAAAAATTCAAAAAAAAATCAATAAACAAATTCTCCGTTATCATACCAAAATCATCTTCATCCTCTAGAAAAATAAGCAGACTATCCCCATAAAAAATCGAGACCACCACGGGATTCTTTGTAAACGAACAAAACCAACCAAAATTTTGCCAACATGTTTGCAAGTAAAAAATGATGAACTCGAGTATGCTTATCATTGTTCTTTTTCCAATACCTTTCAGTTCATCCGCGATTGCAATGATATAGTTTTTGAGCGTTTCCAATACCTGAAAGTAACGTCATGACGAGGCAGGTGGAGATGGGAGAGGATGGTTGACTTGAGGGTTTGAGGCAATGAGAAGCTGAATAAGCACTGTGAGGCTCTGGTTTCTGGCAAGTCGAGGAGGTTAGCTCCGGTAAGGGATGTGGCAGTGGTAGTGACATTAGGTAAGGAAAAATGGAGAGATCTAAGGTGGGTTTCGTCTATGATGGTAATACCTCCGTCAGACATTGTCGGAAACTTAACAGAAGAAGAGTAGATAGTTTGGTAGAATTCGTGAGATGTCTTTGAAGTGGTGTTTGACAATGAACAAGACTATTGTAATAGTTTGAAGATTTCAAAGGTTATTTTTTCTTCCTTTTTTTTCTTTTTACTCTTAAATAAGTTTAATATTTTTGGCATATTTTGAAATTTTTTTTTATTTTTAGGTATTATAAGAAAATTAATTTATTACAAAAATTGTTATTAAAACTATATCATGAAATGGGTTAAAATCCCTAATTTTTTAAAGTAATTATCTTGAATAATCTTAATTTATTTAGTCTAATTGGTTTAAAATTAATATTTGAATTCTTAAAATTTGATCTTTGGTCAAGATTCAATGAATTTTATAATTTAACTATACCCGCTTGATTTGAAACCTGGAATTTGTTTAGTGAAATAGAATTGAAGTTGGATTAAGAAGTACGTTTCCTATAAAACTAATGACCAATATGTTTTGTTACTTAGACGTCAGGCTAAACAATTGTTGATATGTGTTGCATGTACTCATCGTAGTGTTGATTTTGGTCTTTAATTATTTAATAGGATATGACATTCTAATTTTGAGACATTATCTTGATTTTTATAAATATCATGTTTTAATCTCGTTTTATTGGATTCTGCAGGAAATTAAGATTAAGAAAATATAGACTATTCCAGAATATGAAGATATGGAGATCTCAACAAGATTAAGATTTGAATTTTGAAGAAATATTTGGTGAGTGAAGTACGAAACAAAACAAAGATGAAAATATCCATTGTGAAATCTATGTTAGGAATTTGAGGCTTTTCAATATTTGATCACACTTGTAGATGAAGCGTCTTGTTTTAAATAATCAAAATTTTGATTATTTGGACAGCTACAAAATGATGCATTTAGGATTCATGCATAACAGAGTGGCTTTTGAGCGTCATTAGCATATACTAATGATATGTTCTTAACAATTTTTCATGGGGTGAATATCACTAAGCAATTAGATGTTTGTAGAACTTACTAACTTTTTTATACTATATATTTTTAATACTTTTGGAGGTATAATCAATTATATCTCAGGATTTTTCAATCTTTAATAAGAGGAAATGATGTCATGTGAGTCAAATGATTGTCTGTATTTTTATATTACATATTTAAGTGAATGCTATGAGAAAAAATCACAGTTCCCAAATCCTATGATTCTTTGTACAATGTTGGTACATAAATTAAAACATCTATGTAAATGGAAGACAGTATGTAAAATATTATTCAGGACACGATAATTATTAAAAAGAGAGTTATGTATAAAATTTTATATTTGTACTCTAAAAATATTAATTTTTTATATATAATTTTTAAACTAAAAATATCATATAACACCAAATAGTATCAACCCAAATATCTTACATGTAATCCAACTGACAACTACCTTCTTTTATATATATATATATATAGAATATTTTATAAAAATAGTTTAGGATTACTCATTCAATCTAAACTCTTTTATTTTCTAATCCCACCCTTGATTCTGTCCTACTAAATCTCTTTTAAGTCTATTTTAATTTTATTGATTTTTATCTATTTTTAAAAATTAGTTAATTGTTTGAATGTTGACTCTCTGCTGGTAATTGACTACTCATATGTAGGAATACATAAGTATAATATTAGCTTTTTTTTAAAAAAAATAAGAATATCCTAATCGACTCAAAAGAAAATGATAGTCATGCGCAGCATACATAAGATAATTATAGTATGTATTTTATTTCCTTGGCATAAATTTGGTAAACAAATTCTAATGCCAGCATACAAATTTTATTCTAGGAGAATTGATCTATATTCCCGAACAGGTTATTTAATCAACCCATTAGCCTTGCTAATACCATCCGATCCGAGCGATACACAAATTAGTGCAACAACTTTTACAATCCACAGCCCAACTCAATACATAAATTTTGGCAACAATCTGAATTAAACAAGCACCAATCACCTCTTTTCTTGCATTCCTTCATGATCCTGCCCGTAGGTTTAGCTAATTCGTTTCCAAGAGCTGTTGTTGTTGTATCTCGGACTGAAGATGCTGGGTGAGCAAACATGGCACCAACCACTAGGATCATGAGGAGCACACAACTAAGATATTTGGCCATTAATTTGATTGTATATTCTTGCACGAAATGATGAATGTGTGTGATTATGCAGTTTTTGTGATGAAATGAAACTTTTCGATTTGGGTTCCTTTTTACAGAACAAGTGCTTATGTATTTGGGAACCAAAAAGTTTCATTTCATCAAAAAACCTGGGTAACCACACACATCCATTATTCATGCAAGAACATACAATCAAACTAATGGACAAGGATCTTAGTTGTGTGCTCCTCATGACCCTGGTGTGGTTGGTGTCATGTTTTCTTACCCAACATCTTCCTTCTGAGATATGATGCCAACAATAGCTAAGATCCTTGGCCATTAATCTGATGTGTGTGGTTATGTAGGTTTACATGAAAAAATAAAATGAAGTTTTTCCGTTTCTTTTTATGGAACAAGAATGTGTGTATGGGAATGTTCCAATGCATTAGGAATGACAAATTCGTCTATTTTGTTGCCCTTGCGTCTAGCTAAACAAGGTATGACCAAAATGTGTGTCCAGAAAATTTCTATGACCAAAATGTTCATTTGTCTGAAGTAATCATATTGTATTGACATGGGAGGAGTTATAGAGTTGTTCTTGATTCTTTAAACAAAATATTGAGTTATTTCTTTGTATATATTCGTATTAATGGGAACGTTCAAAATGATATAATTTTATTGTATATGATTTTACCAGTTTATCTTTTTTCACTTTTTTTTTTCCTCTCGATAATATTTTAGGCTTAAAACTCCATCTCTTCCTCCAAAGAATCTGAATCAAATATGTTTATTTGGTATTAGTTCAAAATATATGAATTCAAACTCAAATATCCAAACTCAAGCAAAACTAAACTAAGATAAAATATATTATTATTTTAAAAAAATACATTATCACTTCACTATATTTTTCACTTAACCATATTTTTCAAATATTATTGTTTAACCATATTTTTTAAATTTAATTTTATGGTGTTTATAGCTGATTTTTTGGTTAAGTTCATGCCATTTCGTCACGCCCCGGACTCAATAATTTGGCACAACAATCACCATAGATCCAATGTATACATTGTGACAATATACAATAATGCATACAATTAATCCACTAGGATAATGGTATAATAACAAAATGGAGGAGAATATTAAAATTTGCATTTAAAACAAAGCACAACAAATATAAGAGTAGTAATGATGTCTCCGGGTGACATTGGACAATTCCGGGAAAGCATATACAAGGATGATCATATTACAACAATTACATGCTCAAATTCGATGTTGATAACATATCAATGACTCATTACAAAAAAATAACTCAGGGGAAATAAACTATGAATTTAGTTCTCATACGATACCTCAGATCGTCGCAATCCACCTAAGTCTTCGTGCCCTGCCTAGGAGTGAGCTTTGTTCATTAACCCTATAATCATGCCAAGAACCTGACAGAAATTTGCTAGGTGAGCGGATGGGAAATGCATATTCAAAGTACACATGCAATCATACACTTATTAAGCACAAATGTTGGCATACGATGAGACTCGATGACACGTATGCACAACATTCAAAACAATAGGACCATGACCGGGCTGGCAATAACTCTCATTCCGTTGAGGGTCTAGTGTTGAGACTGTGATACATCAGTGGAAATATCTCGACTTACCCATGTCTTAATTATCATATGCTCATTCCACTGACGCTGCCGAGGCGTTACATGATGGCAGCTCCACTTAAGCAGATCCCACCCTGTAAGTACCTGTCTTGTGTTTATTAGCTTGCTCATGTCATCCCTGTGCCCCTTATAGCTTCAATTTGATTGGCATCTCCACGCCTCACTACCATACTTAGAGAGCTCTCAAGAGTCACATGGGTTACCCCATGCTATGCCTGTGCATTCACATCTTGTATATCCAATTCATTCGATGCATTGCATGCCTAACAATTTTCATGGTATCCTAGTGCATCATTCAAATCATAACACGTCATATCAAAAACATGCACACCATATAACCCAAAATCACAACACATGCATCGTATTTTACGTTGATTATCATTTAATTCTTTCTTTAATAATCATAACTAATTTATCATGTCCGCAATAGAAAAGATAAACCAAATCCGTCCACTCACAGTTTTCCCGATGTTCGACGAGCCTACACTTGATCCTCTATTGTTGGACTGATTCCTCGAGATCATGCGTTGATAGGTATCCACTTATACATAAAATCATAGCTGATTTTTCAATATTGTAAACTAGATTACATAATCACACAAAAAATTATGCGTCAATAACCTTAATTTGATGTGTTTCTACCCAATACCTCATTCGGAATTGATTCAGATATTCTTCTTATTCTTTCTTATTTTTTCCTATTCTTGTTCTAATTATCTAACCCATCAAATCAAATCCAATTTCATAAATTTTGAAACCACCAGAATTCTTATAATTTCTAGTATTTTCTTTAATTTTTCAGGAAAATTTTTCATTTTTTTTTATTTTTCCCAATTTTTCTTTACTTTCTGCCGATTTTTCCTAATTTTTCAAATTTATTTATTTTTGGTTTAATCAGAACACGACACTTGGCAGCTCTAGGTGCTGCCAAGACGTCTTTGGACCTCCAGCCTCATAACACGTTGTTTACCCTCTGCGTGCCACGCAACTGCCGAGCCTAAAACTCAGGCCTTACCTATCTCCTTCTCCAGGCAACATGTTGCTCGCCTAAGACCCCAAACGACCGGAATGACCTGTCATTCAAAGACGTCTTGGACAAACTGTCGTCCGAGGTCGTCTTCAACCTCCTATCACCTGCAAACTCTAAAATCTCCAGGAACCCTACCCTCCTAAATCTGCAACCAAGCTTAGTTCAAACTATACTAACTTAAAGCACTTAGCAATCCGATCACAACCTCGCCAAAATCATCAAATTTCACTTACTAGATCTCACACACGAAAAAAAATTGAATCTAGTTTATACCAGATGAATCCATTCTTGAAACAGGCTAGATTTAACCGAAGAAGGTTTGATTCCACCGTGAATAAATTGTTGGCAACGAATCAAAGCTTGGATGGTGTTTTTCTAGCTTGGAACGTATTGGAATGAGTGAAAAGGAAGAAACGGGAATTTATCCTACTAGGTTACCGGAGAAGAGAACCCAACAGAAGATTCTATGGTGGCAGCCGGTAGAAGTACAAAACGACGTCGTACAAGTAAGGTACAAAACAACGTTGTATGTGCAAAATGACCTCCCCACTCGATCCTTTGGAACGAAGAGGCTAGTTGTCGTTTTCACCACCCTTGGTCAAAACGACACACTATGTTGTTGTTTTGGACTAAATATTATTTTATTAATATAATTTATTTATATTTAATAACTAATTTTATTTATTAATCGTATAAAATCTTCAAAAATTCATAAAAATTTACTATACTACTTCAAAAAAATACATGGAAAATTTCTATAAATTTTTGATGAATAGTACTATCCATTAGAACTATTCATAAGGAATTTTAAGATTTTTAGTACCATCTGTCTGCCTAATTCTTATAAAAATTCTCAATTTTAGTATTTTTTCTAAGAAAAATAATGGTATTTAATTTTTAGTAAATAACTTATATTTGAGAAAATTAATTTTATGGTACTGATGGATAGTGCTATTCTTAATAAATTTATAGAAATTTTTTGTGTATTTTTTGAAGTAGTATAGTAATTTTTTTATGAATTTTTGAAGATTTTATACAATTAATAAATAATATTAGTTATTTAACATAAATAAATTAAAATAATAAAATATTATTTAGTCCAAAACGACAGCGTGGTGTGTCATTTTGACCAAGGCTGGTCAAAACAACAACCAGCCTTGGCTTTCTAAAGGATCACGTGGGGAGGTCATTTTGCACATATGACATCGTTTTGTACGTTACCTGTACAACGTAGTTTTTGACTTCCACTAGTTGCCACCTCAGAATCTCCCGGTTGGTTCGTTTCTCCGGTAACCTAACGAGATAAATTCCTGTTTCTTCTTTTTTACTCATTCTAGTATGTTCCAAGCTCAAAAAACCCTTCGAGCTTCGATTCGTTGCCAACAATTTATTCACAGTGGAATCACACCTTCTCTGGCTAAATCTAGCTTGTTTCTGGTAAGGTTTCATCTGGTATAAACCAGATTCAATTTCTTTCCTATGTGAGATCTAGGATGTGAAACTTGATGCTTTTGGTGGGGTTGTGAACGGATTGCTAAGTACTTTAAGTTAGTATAGATTGAACTAAGCTTGGTTGTAGATTTCGGAGGGTAGGGTTTTTGGAGATTTCAGAGGTTGAAGACGACCTCGGACGATAGGTCTTCCGAGGCATCTTTGAACGACAGGTCATTCCGGTCATTTGGGGTCTTAGGCAAGCGATGTGTCGCCTGGAAAATGAGGTAGGTAAGGTCCAAGCCTTAGGCTCAGGGGACGCGTGGAAAACAGAGGGTAAATGGTGTGTTACGAGGATGGAGGTTCGGAGCTCGTAGAGCTGCCAGATGTCACATTCTGATTGGACAAAAAATAAATTAATTTGAAAAATTATGGAAAATCAGCAGAAAAATTGAGAAAAATAGCAGAAAAATAAAAATAATTCCCAAAAAATTACAGAAAATACTAGATGTTATAAGGAGTCTGGTGGTACCAAAGTTTATGAAATTAGAGTTGATTTGATGGATTAAATATTTAGAAAAATATTAAAAAAATGAAAAAAATAAGAAAAATGTTCAAATCGATTCCAAGTTAGGTATAAGGTAGAAAGTTGTTGAATTAAGGGTATAAACACATAATTTTATGTGTGATTATGTAATCTAGCCTATGAAATTCAGAATCTACTATGATTTTATGTATCGGTGAATATCTAATGACGCAAGACCTCGAGGAATCAGTCCTACAATCGAGGATCAAGTGTGGGATCTTCGAACATCAGGAAAACCGTGGGTGGACAGATTTTGTTTATCATTTTCATCGAGATTATGATAAATTAGTTATGAATATTAAAGAAAGAATTAAATGATAATCAACGTAAAATACGGTGCATGTGTGGTGATTTTGGGTTATATGGTGTGTATGTTTTCGATACACCGTGTTATGATTTGAACGGTGCACTAGGATACCATGAAAATTGTTAGGCATGCAATGCATTGAATGAATTGGATATACGAGATGTGAATGCACAGGCATAGTATGGGGTAACTCATGTGACTCTTGAGAACTCTCCGAGTATGGTAGTGAGACGTGGAGACACCAATCAAATCGAAGCTATAAGGGGGACAGGCACGACATGAACAAGCCGATAAACACAAGATGGGTACTTCCAGGTTGGGGTCTACTTTGGAGCTGCCATCATCTAACTCCCTGGCAACACCAGTGGAATGGGAATATGATAATTAAGAAAAGGATAAGTTGACGAATTACCACTGACGTATCTCAATCCCAACACAGAGCCCTCAATAGATTGAGAGTTATTGTCATCCCAGTCATGCTCCAATTGTTTTGGATATTAAACGTACGTGCCATCTAACTATGACTGTGCTGGATTATTTTATAATTCATTGAGTCTCAATGTATGCCAGCGTGTGAGCTTAATAAGTGTATGATTGCATGTGAAGATTTAGATTTTTTTTTGAAAAGAATATAATTCAGGTAAAGGTTGGGATGCCGAATAAGGTTAGCTATATATATTTATTTGTGTATGTAAGTAATAAAGAATAAAATTTATAGCGTGTATGAAGACTATTAATTAGAATTAAAGACCATTCGACTGTTTGAGATGATTTGAAACGTTAGGTATGCTAGGAATTGGGTAATTTGAGTTAGAAAATTTTTCAAAATATTTAAGAAATTTAATATCCAATTTTGTTATTTTTTGAAATTTTATAAGAATTATATTAAATTATATGTTTATGAAAAATTTGAGATTTAGATTTAGATAGGTTCTACTATTCATAAGAAGTATTTAGAAATTTTCTGGGTATTTTTATGATCTTTTATCTATTTTTGATGATATTTACAAGTTTATTAGAAATTTTAAATAAATTATATTATTATTATATTAATATTTAAAAAAATTATATTATATTTATTAGAATCAAAATGATGAGCTGGTGCGTTGTTTGACCAGAATGGTCTAAACGACAACTCGTCCTATCGTTTTGATCATTAGGTGGGGCTTATGTCATTTTCTTTAAACTAAGTCATTTCACAAGGTGTGAAACGATGCCATTCAACGTCGGGATGGGGGATCCATTGTCCCTATCCGCCTCTTGCCTGAAGAAGGTGGAAAATTAGGATATATCCTGAATTTGTGCATTTCAAGTTTAAGTAAGCAAAACATGATTCGAAGCTAGGGGAGAAGGACTTGAAAGACTTGAAAGACTTGAAAGGCTTCTTCTTCCCCTTCTTAGCTTTATGGACTGCTCCCCCACCTTTTAGCCTTGTAGTCATAGAAACTCTTATGCTTAGGTGGGCTAGAACCCTCTGGCTTCTTCTCAAATTCTGCCAAGGATTCAGCCTCGATAATCACATCATTAAGGTCATTGACATTGGGTCGATGGAGCTCCATCTTGTCCCAACTTTGTAGGCCTCCCAAAAACACATACATAGCCTTCGTTTTAGGTATGTTTGGGATCTCCAACAAGACTTTCATGAACTCCCTCACATAGTCTCAGATATCGCCTTTGTGGGACAACTTACGAAGCTTCTCCCTCGTTTCTAGCTCCATATTTTTCAGTGAGAATTGTGCTCTCAGGAGCCTTTTAAAATCTGCCCAAATCTCCAACTTCAAGGTGCCACGTTCAATTTGAGCATACTTCATCCTCCACTAGATTGTGGCACTATCAGTAAGATATAGTAGGGCTTGAGAAATCCGATCTCCATCGCTTTCTATGCCTACCCCTTGAAAGTATTGCTCAAGGGTGAAAAGAAAATTGTCCACCTCCTTGGCATTCCTCGTCCCATCAAATGACTTCGACTTTGGGACATCTAGCTTCACCTCGGGCTTGGAAAACCCTTGCACTCTGTCCTTCTTGCATTTGTTCTTGATTTCAAACAAATCATCCTTCAATAAAGCAATTTCAGCAAGAAGATTTACCTTAAAATCATCTAACTCTTGCCTCCAAGAGTTGATAGCAATGAGGGCGCTTTGCATCTCCTCATGAAGCTCATTTATGTCTCCTAACTCGAGCTCGTCTATGTGTTGTCCATACTCCTCAAGCTTATCGTTATCATCGGCAACCTTCATCTCCATCCGAGTGATCCTTGCCTCTAATGACGACAAATGATCCATAGTCTTCATTCTCTTATTACTGGGTTCGGGAGCACGTTGGGGTGGTCTCCCCACACGGACCTCCTCAACAACCGGGATGTTGGCATTGGCATCTGTAGGCATCTCCATTTATCTCTAAAAGAATTGAGCCTTAGCTCCGCTACCAACTATCATGGGACTAGAGTTTTGCGGAATAGAAACTCTCCGTGCGACCTTAGACCATCGCTCTCGCAATAGGCTAAGTCAGCCTTCCTCACAAAGCTAGCTAGAATGCTAAGCTTAGAACACAACCAAAAGAGAGAGATACAAGAGAATTGAGAGAAAATTCTAAACTCTCAATATTGCAAGAATTGTTGGATGATTACAAATGAGGGGAGGCACCCCTTATATAGCCAATACAACTCAATGAATGGTGGAGATTGAGTCAACCAATCTAACGGTTTCTATACAAAGATATACAAGGCAAGCACTAATGGCTGATTTCCCATCTATGGAAATTTTCGATTACATTGATTATCTTGATTCACCAAATCGGGTCTCCTATATGGCAAGAACGGATTCCCATTGAATTTCTTGATTGCCTCTGATTGATCTTCAATTAATATGCTGATTCTCTTTGATTGAGGATCTCGAATTGAGGGACGTGTCACACACGAAGTCGAATGACGCGTAGTATGAGTTTCGGTCGTGACACAGGTCACCTGCTCACATGGCCAGATGACAGGTAGCTTAGGTCAGAACTCTCCAACATGCCGTCAGTTTAGGGTTGGTCTGATCGGGTTTGGGACAAACCAAATCTAATCAGACCGGGTTTAGTCAAACAGGTCAAGTCAGACCGGTCGAACCAAACTAAGTTGAACTAGACCGGACCGGGTTAAACCAAGATCAATGAGGTTGTGACACGTGGCAGTCTTTGGTGGTGAAACGTGTCCGTTGACTTTTACAAATTTGACCGATTTTCTAGAAATTCTAAAAATAAAAAGAAATTCAAGGAAAATAGGTAGAAAATGAGAAAAATTCTGGAATATAGAGTAAAATATGATGAATCTAATGATGTATAGTTTTATTAATTTAGACTTGATTTGAGTGGTATAAAAATTAGTAGAAGTTTATACAAATTTAGGAAATATTAGAAAGAATCCTGGAAAGGTTTGTATAGGTAGATCAAGGTCCGTAGGACTAAGAAAGGGGTCGTGAGATTTCATATTTTGATTTATTATCTTAAAAATTGAAGAATTAAATAAAGTTATCGAATGTAATTTGTATAGTAATTGAAACATGTGCACTGGACCCTGGAGCTGGACCCAGTCAAGTATCTCTGGAATAAAGTGAGTGGACTAACTTCAGCATTTCTATTAATTATTTACATGTTGAAATGCATTGTTTGAGGAAATGTGTGATATGTATAAAAACGCTTGCTATTGACGGAAACTATCTTTGTCATGGCATTTCCTTGAAACCGTTGTTTATTTGCTTTGATTTGTGTGAACCCAATACACTTGTAAACTGCTATATATTGTATGAATAAGCCCAGGGTGGATACGGTCTTAAGGACCTTGCAATACGCAAACTACGGGGAGTTTCGACTCTCTCGAGTATGGTGATAAAAATCCATGCGCATGTTGATGAGAGAATAAAGTAATATCTAATACGATATACAAACTGGTAGCACTGGCAGGAGTGCGAGGATGAGAGGACTAGCCAGTGTGAGATGGGGATCGAGCTTGTGGAGTCACCACCACCACTCACCCAGCAACATTAGTGTGTTTTAAACCTATTCTTTTAAATACAGTCCACTAACAGACTTCTTCGATTTCACTACGGTGATCTTGATTATAGTAAATTTTTCACGTCAATTATAAAATCCACCACTTACATGCCAATTGAATCCTATAGGCTTGAAAGCCATTGATTGATATTACATGTTTGAACGTGTAGATGCTTGTTGTTATGAAATAAGTGAAAGAGATTCCTTGTGATATAAATAGTAATATTCCTTATTCTTATGGTATGTTATTGTTTAGTGTGTAGCTTATTTTTATGAATCCACCAATGAATTCTTACACGGTTGTTGTAACTTGTTCACTCACCTAAGATTATGAGAATGAGAAAGTTAAGGTCCACTAAACTGGTTTTCCATGCCAAGTTTGATCAAGGTATCTGAGGTCGGGACTAGACGGTGGCAACATTTCAAGAAGCATTGTGAACATCCTTTCGTATTAGGTATATAAATAACGGGGACTTATCCCGTATGTGTGGCTGCAATCATGTGAATATTGTGTGTCTGTGTTATTGTAAATCTAAGATTTTGGGACCTAGAGAATCATGGGTTGTGAGATAAATAAAGCATATATTTTTGTGAGATATCATTCCTCTTAAAAACTCCACATATGATTCTAATACTTATCCTAAGTATCACCATGGAAGACTTTTAAATATGTATATGTTTTCGACTGGTTGAAAATAGCATAATGGGAAATAGAATACATAGTCACAGCCTTGTATGATGTTTGTATTTGTCACCAAGGAAAAATTTCTGGTGATACATACAAGTAGTATACGACTAGGGGAAGGGAGTAATGTTACGACACCACGAAATCTGGGGTGTGACATTGCATGTGTTCTTTGAATAGTTTTTTGCATCCGCTCACCTAGCAGATTTCTGCCAGGTTCTTGACATGATTGCAGGATTAATGAACAAAGCTCACTCCTAGGAGGGACACGAAGACTTAGATGGATTGCGCGGATCTGAGGTATCGTATGAGGACTAAATTCATAGTTGATTTCCCCTGAGTCATTTGTTTGTAATGAGTCATTGATATGCCACTGATTATTACATCAAGTATGTAAATATTGTATTATACTCATTCTTGTATTGTCTGATGTCACCCAGAGACATCAATGTATCTTATATATTTGTTGTGCTTAGATTATACGTCTATTCTAATACTCTCCTCCATTTTGTTATTATACCAATAGCTTTGTGGGCTCGTTATATGCATAGTCATATATTATGGCGACGTGTATAGTGGACCTACGGCGGTTGTCGCGTAAAATCTTTGGATTCCGAAGCGTGACACTGACTATCACGCTCTGTACCCTACTCCTTGGGTAAAAACTTTTGCCACGAAACCCTAAAAATATCAATTACTATATTATCCTTAAACTCCCGTAAGGCTAGTAAAATAAAATAATAAAATATCATTGCAGAACAAAATAAAATAGAGTAAGTTCGAATCATAAAAAAAATTTCTTTAAAAATCTGTATCAACATCCAAATATTCCACAATGTTAAATCCATGTTTAAACATGTACCATTCTCAAGTATGTTAAACCAAATAGTTTCATCTCAAATATAAAATCTGATAAATGCAAGTACCATAATATAATTAATATAACAAAGTGAAATCCAAATATAAAATATAAAAGAACGTTTGGTATATGGGTGTATATTCCAAATTGGTTAGTCTAATCATACTAGACAGTGGCTGACAAACCAGACATATAATGCATCACAATCCAAAGCTAATTTGAAAAGCTTGCAAGCATAACTGGACAACCTTAAAACTTAACTAAATATCCAAGTTAGGGTTATAGGGACCAACATATGCATGATTATAAACATAAACAAAAACCATAATGGAAAATATAATTATGTGTAAAACTCGCAAAAAAAATCTAAAGTCAGTAATGGTGAATCACACACACAATCATACATGTCATTATTTAAACAAGGTTGGAAATTCGGCTAGAAACTATCCATCCTACTCCTGATCAGGGAGTGATCTAGGCTCACTAGTGTTTATTTTATCTTCTTTAAAATCATAACCCACACTAGTGTTGCCGAAGGCTTCTATGGTCAACTCCTTGTGACCATCTGAAATATGTGACCCGTCGGCCAGTAATCTCAGTCAAAGATCATCAGTGCACTGAAATATTTAGTAATCAGAATAGGATGTAAAACCAGTCAAAACAAGGTATACACATCCAAAATCACATTGTCAAAAACAAACATATAATATCATAGACAATCATATGTCTCAACAGTATATGCAACCACAAGTACCTCAAACACAATATGCCTCTCAATACCAATCTATAATAAAACCAATGTACATGCCAAAACTTACAATCGTAAAATCAATCATATTTCCAAACACAAAACATGTAAATCCAAGTACCAACACGATTCACCATTTAGTTTTTTGAAAATATAAATCTCAAACATGTATTTCAAACAAAAACCAAATAAAGTGTGAGGTCCCCACTCACCCGTATGTAGAAACTAACCAAAGGCAATCAAGCACGGTATAGAGTCGACCAGTCCACAACACAGTAACACAATCCTCAATACAGACCAAATGCCTACATATACCATTACAAGCATACAATCACCATATTTCTCAATCAAATCAAACAATAAACAGTGCAGGTACTCAAATGTACAATGACACGTAAACCAAGATAAATTATATATTTATAAAAATATTTCAATATTAGAAAATAGATCAATTAAATTCCAAATTATATTTTTATCAACACAGTATTATTATTAAAATTATTATTTACTGTTTTAAGTCAAAATATATTTTTCTGTAAAAACTTTGAAAGCTTATAATTTGCATACGAAAACTTAGATTGGAAAATAGATCAAACCATCGCATTCAAAATTGGAATTTTGAGAGTTTGAAAAGGCACATTGCCGGTCCGACGGAGGCACGTATGGTGGTGACAGGTGGTAGACGGTAGTGGTGGGACTGAAAAACTCCAACTTCTCCGTACCTCAACCAAAATCAACAATCTTTATATGAAAATGAAGCTAACAACAAGAGAAACTCAGATCTATATGTTTTGCTATGAGATCGGAACCTTAATGGCTGGAAAATTGATTTTTTCGAGGACAAAAACCTATCATTTTGTAACAAGATCACCAGCAAGTCGCAGCTCCGATCGGGACGATATCAATGGCCGCATGCTTTTGGGAAGGTGGCGGATCGATCAAGACGGACGGTGATGACATCAGATGGTGGACGACGGTTTTGAAGCTCTTTGATCAAAGTAGGAGAAGGAGGAACGTGGGAGGGGAAAGAAAAGTTGAAGAAGGAAAGAACTGAGAAAAAAATATATTTTTTTATAAAATTTCCTAGTCAAAATGACGTCATTTTGGCTTACGTCAAAACGACATCGTTTTGCACAAATATTATGATAACTTTTTCTTTAATTCTAGTTCTTAATTATTTTTTAAAATAATATATATAGTTTCAAAAATATATATTATATTAAAAAAATTCTAGTAATTAATATATATATCTAAAAATTATAAAAATTTTACCATAAATTTTGAAAAATCATATTTTTCCACTGACTTAAGAATTATAATTTTCTGACAAAAAATATTAAAAAATAAATTACTATCCAGAAAAAATAATAAAAGTAATAAACTATACTTTAAAATTATGAAAAGCAAACCATTATAATCTTTAAATACATACCCGAAAATACTTAAAGATCATAATATCATATATGGATTTCATCTAACACGAAAATATTCAATAAAGGAATTACAACAGTGCTCTTAGGCATAAAATAAGAAAATGCACCAACGACTTACACGTGACATCCGAAAAATATTTTCAATATTGTCAGTATATGGTAATATCTCCGTCAGACATTGCCGGAAACTTAATAAAAGTAGAGTAGATGGTTTGGTAGACTTCGAGAGATGTCTTTGTAGATGTGTTTGACAATGAACAAGAGTATTGTAATAGTTTGAAGATTTCAAAGGTTATTTTTTTCATTTTTTTCTTTTTACTCTTAAATAAGTCTAATATTATTGGTATATTTTGAGAATTTTTTATTTATTTATAGGTAATATAAGAAAATAAATTTATTACAAAATTTTTTACTAAACTATATCAGGAAATGGGATAAAATCTCTAATTTTTTAAAATTAATTATCTTGAATAATCTAAATTTATTTAGTCTAATTGGTTTAAAATTTTAAGATATTTAATATTCAAAATTAATATTTGAATTCTTAAAATTTGATCTTTGGTCAAGACTCAATGAATTTTATAATTTAAGTATACCCACTTGGATTGAAACCTGCAATTTGTTTGGTGAAATAGAATTGAAGTTGGATTAAGAAATAGGTTTCCTATAAAACTAATGACTATACCCACTTGATAGTCCATATTTTTATACTACATATTTAAGTGAACGCTATGAGAAAAAATCACAGTTCCCAAATCCTATGATTCTTTAAATAACGTTGGTACATAAAATAAAACAACTATGCAAATGTAAGACAAATGCAAAATATAATAAAAGTCTATTTATGTAAAATATTATTCAGGCAAAGACACGATAATTATTAAAAATAGAGTTAAGTATAAAATTTTATATTTGAACTCTAAAAATATTAATTTTTTATATATAATTTTTAAACTAAAAATATCATATAACACCCAAACCCAAATCCAAATCCAAATAGTGTCGACCCGAATACCTTACATATAATCAAATTGGCAACTACCTTCTTTTAAATTTATATATACATATGATCTTATAAAAATAGTTTAGGATTACTCATTCAATCTAAACTCTTTTATTTTCTAATCCACCCTTGATTCTCTCCTACTAAATCTTTTTTAAGTCTATTTTAATTTTATTAATTTTTACCTAATTTTGAAAATTAGTTAATTTTTTGAATGTTGACTCTCTGCTCATAATTGACTCTCTGGTCGTAAGTATAATATTAGCTTTTTAAAAAAAAAATAAGAATATCCTAATCGACTCAAAAGAAAATGATAGTCAGGCACATCATACATAAGATAATTATACTATGTATTTTATTTCCTTGGCATAAATTTGTATACAAATTCTTTTGCCAACATACAAATTTTATTCTAGGGGAATTTATCTATATTCCCGAACATGTTATTTAATCAACCCATTAGCCTTGCTAATACCATCCTACGATCGATACACAAATTAGTGCAACAATTTTTACAATCCACAGCCCAACTCAATACATAAATTCTCGCAACAATCTGAATTAAACAAGCACCAATCACCTCTTTTCTTGCATTCCTTCATGATCCTGCCTGTAGGTTTAGCTAATTCGTTTCCAAGAGCTGTTGTTGGCGTCGTATCTCGGATGGAAGATGTTGGGTGAACAAATAGGGCACCAACCACTAGGATCATGAGGAGCACACAACTAAGATTCTTGGCCATTAATTTGATTATATATTCTTGCACGAATGATGGCTGTGTGTGATTATGCAGTTTTTGTGATGAAATGAAACTTTTCGATTTGGGTTCCTTTTTATAAAACAAGTGTGTGTGCATATGGGAACCAAAAAGTTTCATTTCATCAAAAAACCTGGGTAACCACACCCATCCATTATTCATGCAAGAACATACAATCAAACTAATGGACAAGGATCTTAGTTGTGTGCTCCTCATGACCCTGGTGTGGTTGGTGCCATGTTTTCTTACCCAACATCTTCCATTCGAGATATGTTGCCAACAATAGCTAAGAGCCTTGGCCATTAATTTGATTATATGTTCTTCCACAAATGATGGATGTGTGTGGTTATGTAGGTTTACATGAAAAAATAAAATGAAATTTTTCGGTTTGTTTTTATGGAACAAGAATGTGTGTATGGAAATGTTACAATGCATTAGGAATGACAAATCCGTCTATTTTGTTGACTCCGCATCTAGTTAAACAAGGTATGATCAAATGTGTGTCCAGCAAAATACTATGACCAAAATGTTCATGTCTTAAACAATCATATTGTAATGACATGGGAGGAAATATAGAATTGTTCTTGATTCTTTAAGCAAAATATTGAGTTATTTTTTATATATATTTGTATTAATCGGAACATTTAAAATGATATAATTATATTATATATGATTTTATGGGTTTATTATATAATATTTTAGGCTTAAAACTCCTATCTCTTTGTCACGCCCTATACCCTACTACAAGGGTAAACATCCCTGCCACGAGACTTTGAGAATAACAATTACTGTGCTATTCCCAAAATCTAGTAAGGCTTTGAAAATAAAATCATTAAATACGAAGCGAAAGCAAAAATATAGAGTAAGCTCAGAATCATAAATAAGATGTTAAAAAAAATTACTATATGGGTTCTTCATCCGGACTAAACCAAGAATTATAGAATTCCTGTATAACAAAATTTCACCAGCAATACTTTTACATATATAACAATGTATCTAAACAAAACCTATATCATCCTTCACAAGCAACGAAAGTTAACCATATATACTACCCGTCAGAATATTTCAAAATAATTTCATGCAGTCCACAAGGTCTAAAGCACCAGGAAACCATATATCAACATGATATAACTCAAAAGGAACAAAAATAAAATAAAGTACATGCTCGGTTTTCCGGTGTACATATCAAATCAAAAGTCTTATCAAACCTATGAGTGACTGGCTGGACCAGATGCTAAGTCACGTGAGAAAGATGGTTGAGAACCTGAGCCTGCAACACTATCTCTATAGCACTAAACAATGTTAGTTAAATATCTAGGTGAGTGGTTTTAGGGACCAAAATAACGAAATCATAATATAAACAGAGTATTATATCGTAAAATAGAAATGTCAATTTAAACTCAGAAAGAATCTCAGAGACGAGCATACATCTATAAAGTATATCTCAAAATTAGCTCAAAACTAGTATTTAATCACAAGTAGAGGTGAATTAGAATCGTAAAGTCCCTTTTTTTTATTTTACATTAGGGCTGGAAAGTAGGCTAACAAAGTACTTATTATACTTCTGATCAGGGGATAGTCTAGGCTCACCAGTATATATTTTTTTTCTTAAAAAAATATAGCCCACGCTAGTGTTGCCGAAGGCTAAATCAGCACACTCCTACTCAATGTTGATCAACACGTCAACTTTCACTGACCCGGCTAAATGACATTATCTTTCCTTTCTCGGGGTGCCGAAGAGTCATATATAAGACCTTTCAGTCCTAAACAGGTATCACTCAATAGTGCGCTGTCTATTCGTATCTCACAAGAAATAGATTAAAAAAATTAAATCGAACATCATAGTGGAACATAACTCTTGAAATAGTTATAAAATATTGTCTTAAACCTCATGCATCCCTGTGCGTACGGTGGTCGGCCACAGCAGACGGTGGTTGACGGAGGCAGACAGTGGCTGGTGGCAGCGACAAACCCAAAAACTCACTTGCACAAAATCTCAATGATTTTTAACATGCTATATGTCAAAAGAAAGCTCTCGACGAAGCTCTCAACCATACTTTTTATTTTTCAATAGCTCATCGAAGTTGGCCGGAAAAAGCAATTTTTTGATGAAGAAATTGCACCCTTTTGGAGCTTCTACAGCTCGTTTCGCAGCTTCAATCCCAACCAGACTTATACCAAAAGCTTGCTGCGAGGAAGGGGAACAAAACGTGACCAACGACGAGACAAACGGTGACCGGAGGAGGGAGTTCGTCCTTCATGCGCAAGAGAGAAAGGGATGCACGGAGAGAGAGAAGAACACAAGGAAAAAGAGGAAGAATAAGAGGGAAAAAAATTAGGGTTTTTTATTTAAACCCTAAACCAAAACCACGTCGTTTTGACATATGCTCAAAACGATGTCATTTCACTAAATCTCTTCTTTTTTTTTAAAATTAATCGATACCAAAACTGTGTCGTTTTGGCGCTTTCCCAAAACGACGTCCTTTAGTATATACATATATTAAATTAATCATAAAAATAAATATAAAATTTAGAAATTCATAATAAATCGTATACTTGTCCAAAAATTATGAAATTTACATCAAAAATTCAGAAAAATAAGATCTTTCCAATGAAATAATAGTTATATTTTTTTTATCAATGAATATTTAATTAAAAATAAAATATTATTCTGGATAATATAAAAATAATATTTTTAAATCATAAAAATCAAATCAAATCCAATAATTCTTTTAAATCTTACTTTGAAATGTTATTGTGTCTCTTTAAATCAAAAATTCAATTTGAATCTTAGGTTATAAAATAAGACTAATTACTAAATTACCCTCACACGTATGCTTACACGTGGCACAAAAATCGGAGGTTTGCACTCTTACTTCAAAAAATCTGAATCAAATATGATTATTTGTTATTTAGTTCATAATCGGAATAAACTATGATTATTTGTTATTTAGTTCACAATATATGAATTCAAACTCAAATATCCAAACTCAAACAAAACTAAACTAAGATAAAATATATGATTATTTTAAAAAATATATTATCACTTAACCATATTTTTTTAATATTATTGTTTAACCATATTTTTAAAATTTAATTTTATGGTGTTTATAGCTGATTTTCTAGTTGAGTGCAAGCCGTTTCCTATAGTGTTTAAAGCTGAATTTGTGGGGTAATGTGAAATTATGATATATCGTTTTGGGTCGAGCATATATAAATCCACGCACCTAGACACTAGTGACGTAACATGATCAATGGTATTTTCTTAATCTTTGTTTTGACCATGTAAACTTGAGATCAAACACAACTTTTAATTCCCAAAGCAAAAAATTTCAAAGAAAAAGGCAAAACCATAATTTGCATATATTCAAACAAAAGATCACAGTATCATCCAAACGAAGAGTAAAAGAATTTTAAAAAAAGAAGATAAAATTGAGAATTCAATTGAGAAACAATCCAAACCTGCAAAAGGAGGGACACCCATTTTATCTCTCCCTTAACCCCCAAAAAATTTCGTGTGACAGTTTTGCCGTAGGCCCACAAATAAACATTATATATAATGAGTCTACAAGGCATATTTTACAAATGATGGCGGAAGAAAAGAATAAATATAATAACAATGATGTTTTGATATAAAATAGTGTATCCGGGTGATACTTATCCCTTTTTATTGGTTGATTTTCACATCATACATTCTTGATTATGCATATTAACCCACCCCCAACTATAACCATGCAATCAATATGTAGAGACATATGTTACAAAAACCCCAAAGAAGAATTGGTGCAACACACACTTTAACCACAACCTTATTATTTTATATAACTAATCGTGGATTAGATGGGAACTCAATTGATGATCAAGCCTTTTACAATGGTCCTGCAATACCCAATTCTAACGATCCAGTAAAAATTTGCCAACTGAGTGGTCAGGAACACAGTATGTCATCAAAATCATTTAGCATAACTCATAAAATAACCATACCAAAATAAATTAAAATAACAATACATAATCATAATTCAATAAATCAACAGACACAAACAAACCAATAAATCAATTATGATATCCTTTCTTAGGTGAGCAGACATAGTATTATTTGGGTTGACATACTCTCATAGTCTTTTCAGGCCTTGGATAAGACTAAGAACTGTCAGTGGTAATCCTATTGATATTTTTCTCAATTTAAAATTCTCTTATAAATAGTTATACAAACTATTTGATATTTATCTAGAGCCCAATTCCACTAACTGTCACACCCCGTACCCTATTCTGGGGTCTACACATTCGCCACGAAACTCTATGAATAGTAATTACTATGCTACCCTTAGAATCCCGTAAGGCTAATAAAACAAAATGATAGAGTATTATAGCGGAATAAAATAAAAATGTAGGGTAAGTTCGGATCATAAACAAATTTTGTTTAAAAATCTGTATCAACATCTAAATATCCCACAATGTTAAATCCATGTTTAAACCTGTACCATTCTCAAGTATGTTAAATCAAATAGTTTCATCTCAATTATAAAATTTGATAAATTCAAGCACCAGAATGTAATTAATTTAACAAAGTAAAATCCAAATTAAAATATGAAAGTACATACGGTATATGGGTGTACAATCCAAATTGGTTAGTCTGATCATACCTGACAATAACTGACAAACCAGACATATAATGCATCAAAATCCAAAGTTAATCTGAAAAACCTGCAAACATAACTAGAAATCACTAAAACGTTAGCTAAATATCCAGGTGAGGTTATAAAGACTGCGATATGCATGATTATAAACATAAACAAAAGCCACAATGGAAAATATAAATATATGTAAAACTCACAAAAAAAAACCTAAGTCAAAGTCAAGTCGTCTAGAAAAAAACGGTAATGGTTAATCACACATACATGCTTACATGTCATTATTTAAACAAGGCTGGAAATTTAGCTAGAAACCACCCATCCTACTCCTGATCAAGGAGGAATCTAGGCCCACTAGTATTTATTTTATATTCTTTAAAATCATATCCCACACTAGTGTTGTCGAAGGGTTCTATGGTCAACTCCTTGTGACCACTCAAATATGTGACCCGTCGACCACTAATCTCAGTAAAAGGTCATTAATGCACTAGAATACTCAGTAATCAGAGTAGAACGTAAAACCAGTCAAAACAAGGTATACACAACCCAAAATGACACTATATAAAACAAGCATATAATCTTATAGACAATCACATGTCTTAAGAGTATGTGCAACCACATACCCTTCAAACACAATATGCCTCTTAATACCAGTCCATAATAAAACCAATAAATCGTGCCAAAACTCACAGTCGTGAAATCAATCATATTTCCAAACACAAAACATGTAAATCCAAGTACCAACACGATTCACCATTTAGTTTTCTGAAAACATAAGTCTCAAACATATATTTTTAAACAAAAATCAAATGAAGTGTGAGGTCTTCACTCACCTGTATGTAGAAACTAACCGAAGGCAATCAAGCATGGTATATAATCCTCCAATCCACAATACACCAACACAATCTTCAATACAGACCAAACGCCTACATATATCATTACAAGCTTACAATCACCATATATACCAATCAAACCAAACAATAAACAGTGCGAGTACTCAAATGTATCATGACACACAAACCGAGATAAAAAATATTTTTATAAATTATTCTAATATTAGAAAATAGGCCAATTAAATCCCAAATTATATTTTATTAAAAATTATTATTTACTATTTTAAGCCAAAATATATTTTTCTATAAAAAAATTTGAAAGCTTATAACTTGCAAACGAAAACTCAGAATGGAAAAGGATCGCACCATCGTGTTTAGAATGTCAAAATTAGGTAACAAGGTCAAAACTAGAGTTTTGGGTCTGAAGAGACCCATGGCTAGTCTGGCGGTGGCGCGCGTAGTGGTGGCGGGGCTGAAAAATTCCAACTTCTCTGTACCTCAACCTAACTCAACAATCTTTATATCAAAATGAAGCTAACAATGAAAGCAACTCAAAACCCTAGCTGGAATTCCTTCCTGAATCAACACAATAAAATGTCCAACCATAGCAATGCATACATCAAAATACAACTCTAAAACACCGGAATCAAACCCACACATCAGTTATAGGTTTTACACGATTTAGAACCATAACCCTACCTATCTAAGCCTCTGATTTTATCAGTTCAAAACTTACCTAGATTTGCCAATATCACACTCAATTTTCGCTCTCGAGTAGCTCACACTCTCTTGCACATTTCCCACACCAAAATGGTAACTCGGTGTAGGTTTAGAGCTATACCCACGCTTGTCCCGTTCATCGGACTTATTCTGGCCATGCGTGGGTTAAAGAAGGGAACAAGTGGAAGGCTCAGGCACGTGTAGGGAATACCACGTCGTTTGAAGCCTAAGTTAAACGAATAAAAAAATTCAAAAAGAAAATTAATAAACAAATTCTCCGCTATCATACCAAAATCATCTTCATCCTCTAGAAAAATAAGCAGACCATCCCCATAAAAAATCGAGACCACCACGGTTCGCCAACATGTTTGCAAGTAAAAAATGATGAACTCGAGTATGCTTATCATTGTTCTTGTTCCAATACTTTTAGTTTACTTGAAAGTAACGTCATGACGAGGCAGGTGGAGATGGGAGAGGACGCATGACTTGAGGGTTTGAGGCAATGAGAAGCTGAATAAGCACTATAAGGCTCTGGTTTCTGGCAAGCCGAGGAGGTTAGCGCCGGTAAGGGATGTGACAATGGTAGTGACATTAGGTATGCCAAAGTGGAGAGATCTAAGGTGGGTTTCGTCTATGACAGTAATACCTCCGTCAGACATTGTCGGAAACATAACAGAAAAACAGTAGATGGTTTGGTAGAATTCGTGAGATGTCTTTGAAACGGAGTTTGACAATTGACAAGACTATTGTAATAGTTTGAAGATTTCAAAGGTTATTTTTTCATTTTTTTTTTTTTACTCTTAAATAAGTTTAATATTTTTGGTGTATTTTGAAAAATTTTCTTTTATTTTTAGGTATTATAAGAAAATTAATTTATTACAAAAATTGTTATTAAAACTATATCATGAAATGGGTTAAAATCTCTAATTTTTTAAAGTAATTATCTTGAATAATCTTAATTTATTCAGTCTAATTGGTTCAAAATTAATATTTGAATTCTTAAAATTTGATCTTTGGTCAAGATTCAATGAATTTTATAATTTAACTATACCCGCTTGATTTGAAACCTGCAATTTGTTTGGTGAAATAGAATTGAAGTTGGATTAAAAAGTACGCTCCCTATAAAACTAATGACCAATATGTTTTGTTACTTAGACGTCAGGCTAAACAATTGTTGATATGTGTTGCATGTACTCATCCTAGTGTTGATTTTGGTCTTTAATTATTTAATAGGATATGACATTATAATTTTGAGACATTATCTTGATTTTTATAAATATCATGTTTTAAACTCGTTTTTTTTGGATTCTGCAGGAAATTTGGACAAAATGAAGAAAATATAGACTATTCCAGGATATGACGATATGGAGATCTCAACAGGATTCAGATTTGAATTTTGAAGAAATATTTGGTGAGTGAAGTACAAAACAAAACAAAGATGAAAATATCCATTGTGAAATCTATGTTAGGAATTTGAGGTTTTTGAATATTTGATCACACTTGTAGATGAAGCGTCTTGCTTTAAATAATCAAAATTTTGATTATTTGGACAGCTACAAAATGATGCATTTAGGATTCATACATAACAGAGTGGCTTTTGAGCGTCATTAGCATATACTAATGATATTAACAATTTTTCATGGGGTGAATATCACTAAGCAATTAGATGTTTGTAGAACTTACTAAGTTTTTTATACTATATATTTTTAATACTTTTGGAGGTATAATCAATTATATCTCAGGATTTTTCAATCTTTAATAAGAGGAGATGATGTCATGTGAGTCAAATGATTGTGTGTATTTTTATTACATATTTAAGTGAATGCTATGAGAAAAAATCACAGTTCCCATATCCTAAAATCCTATGATTCTTTGTACAATGTTGGTACATAAATTAAAACATCTATGTAAATGGAAGACAGTATGTAAAATATTATTCAGGACACGATAATTATTAAAAAGAGAGTTATGTATAAAATTTTATATTTGTACTCTAAAAATATTAATTTTTAAACTTAAAATATCATATAACACCAAAATAGTCTCAACCCAAATATCTTACATGTAATCCAACTGGCAACTACCTTCTTACATATATATATGTATAATATTTTATAAAAATAGTTTAGGATTACTCATTCAATCTAAACTCTTTTATTTTCTAATCCCACCCTTGATTCTCTCCTACTAAATCTCTTTTAAGTCTATTTTAATTTTATTTGATTTTTATCTATTTTTAAAAATTAGTTAATTGTTTGAATGTTGACTCTCTGCTGGTAATTGACTACTCATATGTAGGAATACATAATAAATATAATATTAGCTTTTTTTAAAAAAAAATAAGAGTATCCCAATCGACTCAAAAGAAAATGATAGTCATGCGCAGTATACATAAGATAATTATAATATGTATTTTATTTCCTTGGCATAAATTTGGTATACAAATTCTATTGCAAGCGTACAAATTTTATTCTAGGGGAATTGATTTATATTCCTGAACATGTTATTTAATCAACCCATTAGCCTTGCTAATACCATCCGATCCGAGCGATACACAAATTAGTGCAACAACTTTTACAATCCACAGCCCAACTCAATACATAAATTTTGGCAACAATCTGAATTAAACAAGCACCAATCACCTCTTTTCTTGCATTCCTTCATGATCCTGCCCGTAGGTTTAGCTAATTCGTTTCCAAGAGCTGTTATTGTTGTATCTCGGACTGAAGATGCTGGGTGAGCAAACATGGCACTAAGCACTAGGATCATGAGGAGCATACAACTAAGATTTTTGGCCATTAATTTGATTGTATATTCTTGCACAAAATGATGAATGTGTGTGATTATGCAGTTTTTGTGATGAAATGAAACTTTTCGATTTGGGTTCCTTTTTATAGAACAAGTGCGTGTGTATATGGGAACCAAAAAGTTTCATTTCATAAAAAAACCTGCGTAACCACACACATCCATTATTCATGCAAGAACATACAATCAAACTGATGGACAAGGATCTTTGTTGTGTGCTCCTCATGACCCTGGTGTGGTTGGTGCCATGTTTTCTTACCCAGCATCTTCCATTCGAGATATGATGCCAACAATAGCTAAGAGCCTTGGCCATTAATTTGATTATATGTTCTTCCACAAATGATGTATGTGTGTGGTTATGTAGGTTTACGATGAAAAAATAAAATGAAGGTTTTTGGTTTCTTTTTATGGAACAAGAATGTGTGTATGGGAATGTTACAATGCATTAGGAATTACAAATCCGTCTATTTTGTTGCCTCCGCATCTAGTTAAACAAGGTATGATCAAAATGTGTGTCCAGCAAAATACTATGACCAAAATGTTCATGTCTTAAACAATCATATTATAATGACATGGGAGGAATTATAGATTTGTTCTTGATTCTTTAAACAAAATATTGAGTTATTTTTTATATATATTTGTATTAATCGGAACATTCAAAATGATATAATTTTATTATATATGATTTTATGGGTTTATCTTTTTTCACTCTCTGTTGTTTTTCACACTCTTGTAATGATAATATTTTAGGCTTAAAACTTCTATCTCTTTGTCACGCCCTATACACTACTACAAGGGTAAACATCCCTGCCACGAGACTTTGAGAATAACAATTACTTCACTATTCCCAAAATCTAGTAAGACTTTGAAAATAAAATTATTAAATACGCAGCGAAAACACAAATGTAGAGTAAGTTCAGATTCATAAATAAAATTTTAAAAAAATTTGTAATATGGGTTCTTAATTACTAAACCAAAAATAATAGAATTCCTGTATAGCAAAATTTCACCTGTAACAATTTTACATATATAACAGTATATCTAAACAAAACCTATATCATCCTTCACAAGCAACGAAAGTTAACCATATATACAACCCGTCAGAATATTTCAAAACAATTTCATGCAGTCCACAAGGTCTAAAGCACCAGAAAACCATATATCAACAGGATATAACTCAAAAAGGACAAAAATAAAATAAAGTACATACTCGGTTTTCCGGTGTACATATCAAATCAAAAGTCTTATCAAACCTATCAGTGACTGGCTGGACCAGATGCCAAGTCGCGTGAGAAAGATGATTGAGAACCTGAGCCTGCAACACTATCTCGGTAGCACTAAACAATGTTAGTTAAATATCTAGGTGAGTGGTTTTAGGGACCAAAATAACGAAATCATAATATAAACAGAGTATTATATCGTAAAATAGAAATGTCAATTTAAACTCAGAAAGAATCTCAGAGACGAGCATACATATATAAAGTAAATCTCAAAAATTAGCTCAAAACTAGTATTTAATCACAAGTAGAGGTGAATTAAAATCATAAAGTCTCTTCTTCTTTTTTTACAATAGAGCTTGAAAGTAAGCTAACAAAGTACCTATTCTACTCCTGATCAGGGGATAGTCTAGGCTCACTAACATATTTTTTTTTTCTTAAAAAAATATAGCCCACACTAGTGTTGCCGAAGGCTAAATCAGCACACTCCTACACAATGCTGATCAACACGTCAACTTTCGCTGACCCGGCTCAATGACATTATCTTTCCTTTCTCGGGGTGCCAAAGAGTCATATACAAGACCCGTCGGTTCTAATCAGGTATCACTCAATAGTGCACTGTCTACTCATATCTCACAAGAAATAGATTAAAAAAAATTAAATCAAACATCATACTGGAACATAACTCATGAAATACTTACAAAATATTGTCTTAAACCTCATGCATCCCTGTGCAAAAAGAGGTATGCATCCCTGTGCATATTAAAAACCTACATCCCTGTAAAAAATTATATAAAGACAAAGTAGAATTTTCAACGAAGTCATAGTGATTTTTTAAACTAAACTACTCGAAATATCAAACATGATTTATCAATATCTAATTTTTTTAAAAAAAATAGCACATTTTGAACATGCATGTTTAAAACTCAATAGTGAAATATGAGGTCCCCACTCACCTCCAAATAGTCACAACAAAAATACAATCCAACACAGCAAACAAAACCTTAGTGGATCCACCAAAATGTCCACATCACGCATACAAAAGTCACAAGCCTGCATAAACATGCCAAGCATACAATCACTATATTTGTCATCCAACTGACACAATAGTTTTATTTAAGTATGCTAAGGTACTAACACCCGCACTATAAGATCAGTTAATTACTTGGGTCCCAAATTACATGTTTAATTTGATAGTATTGCTTAGAATATTATAACTTATTATTTTTATGAGAAAATATGTTTTAATCAAATTATTTAAAAGCTTATAATTCATTAATCGTGAATGAGATCAAGAAAAGAATGACACCGTTGCATTCAGAATGTTGAGAATACTTAACGGGAAAATTTTAAATTTTTCAGAAAATTGACAGCGCGTGGTGGTCTGGCAACTGCGTACGGTGGTTGACGGCGGCGGAAAGTGGCTGGTGGCGGTGACAAACCAAAAAACTCACCTGCACAAAATCTTAATGATTTTTAACATGCTATATGTCAAAAGAAAGCTCTCGACGAGAGGAACTCAACCATACTTTTCATTTTTCAATAGCTCATCGGAGTTGGCAGGAAAAAGTAATTTTTCAATGAAGAAATCGCACTCTTTTTGAGTTTCTACAGCTCTTTTCGCAGCTCCAATCCCAACTAGACTTATACCAAAAGCTTGCTGCGAGGAAGGGGAGCAAAACGCAACCAACTGCAAGACAAACGGTGGCCGGAGGAGGGAGTTCGTTCTTCATGCGCGAGAGAGAAAGGGATGCACGGGGAGAGAGAAGAACACAAGAAGAGGAACAATAAGAGGGAAAAAAATAGGGTCTTTTAATTAAACCCTAAGCCAAAACCATGTTGTTTTGACATTTGCTCAAAACGACGTCGTTTCACTAAATCTCTTCTTTTTTAAAAAAAATTAATCGATACCAAAACTGCGTAGTTTTGGCTCTTGCCAAAAACGACTTCCTTTAGTATATACATATATTAAATTATAAATTAATTAATAAATTAATCATAAAAATACTTATAAAATTTAGAAATTCATAATAAATCGTATACTTGTCCAAAAATTATGAAATTTCATCAAAAATTCAGAAAAATAAGATCTTTCCAATGAAATAAGAGTTATATTTTTTTTATCAACGAATGTTTAATTACAAATAAAATACTATTCTGGATAATATAAAAATAATATTTTTAAATCATAAAAATAAAATCAAATCCAATAATTCTTTTAAATCTTACTCTGAAATGTTATTGTGTCACTTTAAATCAAAAATTCAATTTGAATCTTTGATTACAAAATAAGGCTAATTACTAAATTACCCTCACACTTATGCTTACACATGGCAGAAAAATCGGAGGTTTGCACTTTTCCCTCAAAAAATTGGAATAAACTATGATTATTTGTTATTTAGTTCACAATATATGAATTCAAACTCAAATATCCAAACTCAAATAAAACTAAACTAAGATAAAATATATTATTATTTTAAAAAATATATTATCACTTAACCATATTTTTTTAATATTATTGTTTAACCATATTTTTTAAATTTAATTTTATGGTGTTTATAACTGATTTTCTAGTTGAGTGCAAACCGTTTCCTATAGTGTTTAAAGCTGAATTTGTGGGGTAATGTTAAACAATGATATATCTTTTTGGGTCGAGCATATATAATTCCACGCGCATAGACACTAGTGACGTTACATGATCAATGGTATTTTCTTAATCTTTCTTTCGACCATGTAAACTTGAGATCAAACACAACCTTTAATTCCCAAAGCAAAAAATTTCAAAGAGAAAGGCAAAACCATAATTTGCATATATTCAACCAAAAGATCACAGTATCATCCAAACGAAGTGTAAAGGAATTTTTAAAAAATGATAAAATTCAGAATTCAATTGAGAAATGATCCAAACCTTCAAAAGGAGGGACACCCATTTTGTCTCGCCCTAAACCCCCAAAACATTTCGTGCGACAATTTTGCCGTAGGCCCACTATACATGTTTGCTTACTAATAAACATTATATATAATGAGTCTACAAGACAAATTTTACAAATGATGGCGGAAGAAAAGAATAAATATAATAGCAGTGATGTTTTAATATAAAATAGTGTCATCCGGGTGATACTTATCCCTTTTTATTGGTTGATTTTCACATCATACATTCTTGATTATGCATATTAACCCACACCCAACTATAACCATGCAATCAATATGCATAGACAGATGTTACAAGAACCCCAAAGAAGAATTGGTGCAGCACACACTTTAACCACAACCTTATTATTTTATATAACTAATCATGGATCAGATGGGAACTCAATTGATGATCAAGCCTTTTACAATAGTCCTGCAATACCCAATTCTAACGATCTAGTAAAAACTTGTCAAGTGAGTGGTCAGGAACATAGTATGTCATCAAAATGATTTAGCATAACTCATAAAATAACCATACCAAAATAAAATAAAATAACAATGCATAATCATAATTCAATAAATCAACAGACACAAACAAACCAATAAATCAATTATGATATCTTTTTGTAGGTGAGCAGACATAGTATGATTTGGGTTGGCATACTCTCATAGTCTTTCTAGGCCTTGGATAAGACTAAGATCTGTCAGTGATTACTATTGGTATTTTTCTCAATTTAAAGTTCTCTTATAAACAGTTATACAAACTATTTGATATTTATCTAGAGCCCAATTCCACTAACTGTCACACCCCGTACCCTACTCTGGGGGTAAACACGTTCGCCACGAAACTCTAAGAATAGCAATTACTATGCTACCCTTAGAATCCCGTAAGGCTAATAAAAATAATAATAAAATATTGTAGCGGAATAAAATAAAAATGTAGGGTAAGTTCGGATCATAAACAAATTTTGTTTAAAAATCTGTATTCAACATTCAAATATCCCACAATGTTAAATCCATGTTTAAACCTGTACCATTCTCAAGTATGTTAAATCAAATAGTTTCATCTCAGATATAAAATTTGATAAATTCAAGCACCAAAATGTAATTAATATAACAAAGTAAAATCCAAATTTAAAATATAAAAGTACATACGGTATATGGGTGTACATTCTAAATTGGTTAGTCTGATCATACCTGACAATAACTGACAAACCAAACATATAATGCATCACAATCCAAAGCTAATCTGAAAAACCTCCAAATATAACTGGAAATCACTAAAACGTTAGCTAAATATCCAGGTGAGGGGTTATAAAGACCACGATATGCATGATTATAAACATAAACAAAAGCCACAATGGAAAATATAAATATATGAAAAACTCCCAAAAAAAACCCAAAGTCAAAGTCAAGTCGTCTAGAAAATAATTGTAATGGTGAATTACACATACATGCATACATGTCATTATTTAAACAGGGCTAGAAAGTCGGCTAGAAACCACCCGTCCTACTCCTGATCAGGGAGGCATCTAGGCCCACTAGTATTTATTTTATATTCTTTAAAATCATAGCCCACACTAGTGTTGTCGAAGGGTTCTATGGTCAATTCCTTGTGACCATCTCAAATATGTGACCCGTCAACCACTAATCTCAGTGAAAGGTCATTAGTGCACTGGAATACTCAGTAATCAGAATAAGATGTAAAACTAGTCAAAACAAGGTATACGCAACCCAAAATGACACTATATAAAACAAGCATATAATCTTATAGACAATCACATGTCTTAAGAGTATGTGAAACCACATACCCTTCAAACACAATATGCCTCTTAATACCAATCCATAATAAAGCTAATAAATCGTGCCAAAACTCACAGTCGTAAAATCAATCATATTTCCAAACACAAAATATGTAAATCCAAGTACCAACACAATTCACCATTTAGTTTTCTGAAAACATAAATCTCAAACATATATTTTTAAACAAAAATCAAATGAAGTGTGAGGTCTTCACTCACCTGTATGTAGAAACTAACCGAAGGCAATCAAGCATGGTATATAATCCGCCAATCCACAATACACCAACACAATCTTCAATACAGACCAAACGCCTACATATATCATTACAAGCTTACAATCACCATATATACCAATCAAACCAAACAATAAACAGTGCGAGTACTCAAATGTATCATGACACACAAATCGAGATAAAAATATTTTTATAAAAATATTCTAATATTAGAAAATAGACCAATTAAATCCTAAATTATATTTTATCAAAAATTATTATTTACTATTTTAAGCCAAAATAAATTTTTCTGTAAAAAATTTGAAAGCTTATAACTTGCAAACGAAAAATCAGATTGGAAAAGGATCGCACCATCGTGTTTAGAAAGTCAAAATTAGGTAACAAGGTCAAAACGAGAGTTTTGGGTCTGAAGAGACACATAGCTAGTCTGGCGGTGGCGCGCATGGTGGTGGCGGGGCTGAAAAATTCCAACTTCTCCGTACCTCAATCTAACTCAACAATCTTTATATCAAAATGAAGCTAACAATGAAAGCAACTCAAAACCCTAGCTGGAATTCCTTCCTGAATCAACACAATAAAATGTCCAACCATAGCAATGCATACATCAAAATACAACTCTAAAACACCGGAATCAAACCCACACATCAGTTATAGGTTTTACATGATTTAGAACCATAACCCTACCTATCTAAGCCTCTGATTTTATCAGTTCAAAACTTACCTAGATTTGCCAATATCACACTCAGTTTTCGCTCTCGAGTAGCTCACACTCTCTTGCCTTTCTCTCTTGCACATTTCCCACACCAAAATGGTAACTCGGTGTAGGTTTAGAGCTATACCCACGCTTGTCCCGTTCATCGGATTTGTTCTGGCCATGCGTGGGTTAAAGAAGGGAACAAGTGGAAGGCTCAGGCACGTGTAGGGAATACCACGTCGTTTGAAGCCTAAGTTAAACGAATAAAAAAATTCAAAAACAAAATCAATAAACAAATTCTCCGCTATCATACCAAAATCATCTTCATCCTCTAGAAAAATAAGCAGACCATCCCCATAAAAAATCGAGACCACCACGGGATTCTTCGTAAACGAACAAAACCAAACAAAATTTTGCCAACATGTTTGCAAGTAAAAAATGATGAACTCGAGTATGCTTATCATTGTTCTTGTTCCAATACTTTTAGTTTTCTTGAAAGTAACGTCATGACGAGGCAGGTGGAGATGGGAGAGGATGCATGACTTGAGGGTTTGAGGCAATGAGAAGCTGAATAAGCACTGTGAGGCTCTGGTTTCTGGCAAGTCGAGGAGGTTAGCTCCGGTAAGGGATGTTGCAATGGTAGTGACATTAGGTAAGGAAAAGTGGAGAGATCTAAGGTGGGTTTCGTCTATAACAGTAATACCTCCGTTAGACATTGTCGGAAACATAACAGAAGAGGAGTAGATGGTTTGGTAGAATTCGTGAGATGTCTTTGAAGCGGTGTTTGACAATGAACAAGACTATTGTAATAGTTTGAAGATTTCAAAGGTTATTTTTTCATTTTTTTTTTCTTTTTACTCTTAAAAAAGTTTAATATTTTTGGTATATTTTGAAAAGTTTTCATTTATTTTTTGGTATTATAAGAAAATTAATTTATTACAAAAATTGTTATTAAAACTATATCATGAAATGGGTTAAAATCCCTAATTTTTTAAAGTAATTATCTTGAATAATCTTAATTTATTTAGTCTAATTGGTTCAAAATTAATATTTGAATTCTTAAAATTTGATCTTTGGTCAAGATTCAATGAATTTTATAATTTAACTATACCCGCTTGATTTGAAACCTGCAATTTGTTTGGTGAAATAGAATTGAAGTTGGATTAAGAAGTACGTTTCCTATAAAACTAATGACCAATATGTTTTGTTACTTGGACGTCAGGCTAAACAATTGTTGATATGTGTTGCATGTACTCATCCTAGTGTTGATTTTGGTCTTTAATTATTTAATAGGATATGACATTCTAATTTTGAGACATTATCTTGATTTTTATAAATATCATCTTTTAAACTCGTTTTTTTGGATTCTGCAGGAAATTTGGACAAAATGAAGAAAATATAGATATTCCAGGATATGAAGATATGGAGATCTCAACAAGATTCAGATTTGAATTTTGAAGAAATATTTGGTGAGTGAAGTACGAAACAAAACAAAGATGAAAATATCCATTGTGAAATCTATGTTAGGAATTTAAGGCTTTTGAATATTTGATCACACTTGTAGATGAAGCGTCTTGCTTTAAATAATCAAAATTTTGATTATTTGGACAGCTACAAAATGATGCATTTAGGATTCATACATAACAGAGTGGCTTTTGAGCGTCATTAGCATATACTAATGATATTAACAATTTTTCATGGGGTGAATATCACTAAGCAATTAGATGTTTGTAGAACTTACTAAGTTTTTTATACTATATATTTTTAATACTTTTGGAGGTATAATCAATTATATCTCAGGATTTTTCAATCTTTAATAAGAGGAGATGATGTCATGTGAGTCAAATGATTGTCTGTATTTTTATATTACATATTTAAGTGAATGCTATGAGAAAAAATCACAGTTCCCAATCCTAAAATCCTATGATTCTTTGTACAATGTTGGTACATAAATTAAAACATCTATGTAAATGGAAGACAGTATGTAAAATATTATTCAGGACACGATAATTACTAAACAGAGAGTTATGTATAAAATTTTATATTTGTACTCTAAAAAAATTAATTTTTAAACTAACAATATCATATAACACCAAATAGTCTCAACCCAAATATCTTACATGTAATCCAACTGGCAACTACCTTCTTATATACATATATATTATATTTTATAAAAATAGTTTAGGATTACTCATTCAATCTAAACTCTTTTATTTTCTAATCCCACCCTTGATTCTCTCCTACTCATTATTCATGCAAGAACATACAATCAAACTAATGGACAAGGATCTTAGTTGTGTGCTCCTCATAACCCTGGTGTGGTTGGTGCCATGTTTGCTTACCCAACATCTTCCATCCGAGATATGATGCCAACAATAGCTAAGATCCTTGGCCATTAATTTGATTGTATGTTCTTCCACAAATGATGGATGTGTGTGGTTATGTAGGTTTACGATGAAAAAATAAAATGAAGTTTTTCGGTTTGGGTTCTTTTTTATGAAATCAGTATGTGTGTGTATGAGAATGTTACAATGCATTAGGAATGACAAATCCGTCTATTTTGTTGCCCCTGCGTCTAGTTAAACAAGGTTTGACCAAAATGTGTGTCCAGATAATTTCTATGACCAAAATGTTCATTTGTGTGAAATAATCATATTGTAATGAGATTGGAGGAGTTATAGAGTTATTTCTTTGTATATATTCGTATTAATGGGAACGTTCAAAACGATATAATTTTATTATATATGATTTTACGAGTTTATCTTTTTTCACTCTCTTTTTTTTCCCTCTTGATAATATTTTAGGCTTAAAACTCCATCTCTTCCTCCAAAGAATCTGAATCAAATATGTTTATTTGGTATTAGTTCAAAATATATGAATTCAAACTCAAATATCCAAACTCAAGCAAAACTAAACTAAGATAAAATATATTATTATTTTTAAAAATACATTATCACTTCACTATATTTTTCACTTAACCATATTTTTCAAATATTATTGTTTAACCATATTTTTTAAATTTAATTTTATGGTGTTTATAGCTGATTTTCTGGTTAAGTTCATGTCATTTTGTCACGCCCCGGATCTCAATAATTTGGCACGACAACCACCATAGATCCAATGTATACATTGTGACAATATACAATAATGCATACAATTAATCTACAAGGCTAATGGTATAATAACAAAATAGAGAAGAATAATAAAATCTGCAATTAAAACAAAGCACAACGAATATAAGAGTAGTAATGATGTCTCCGGGTGACATTGGACAATCTCGGGAAAGCATATACAAGGATGATCATATTACAACAATTACATGCTCAAATTCGATATTGATAACATATCGATGACTCATTACAAAAAAATAACTCAGGGGAAATCAACTATGAATTTAGTTCTCATACGATACCTCAGATCCTCGCAATCCACCTAAGTCTTCGTGCCCTGCCTAGGAGTGAGCTTTGTTCATTAACCCTGTAATCATGCCAAGAACCTGGCAGAAATTTGCTAGGTGAGCGGATGGGAAATGTATATTCAAAGTACACATGCAATCATACACTTATTAAGCACAAATTGTGAGATCCCGTCTATTGTGGTGCCGGTCAGTTGCAGCGCCAACGGTAGCGTTAGTGACATCGGCTGTGTGCCGATGCTAAACTGTTGGTTTGTGAACACAGCCGTAGGAAGCCTTTAAGGAACCCATAGTGAATCTGAGAGTGTTTACGTATGAGTGTGAGTAAGATAGGTTAGACGATCGAGGTTGAGTCAGTGGAAAACAAACCAGGTTGCTTTTGGTCCGTTTTTAGCGACCACGAGCCGTTTGGGCTCGTTTGTGTGAAACGGGCCGTCGATGGCACGGTCCAGCCTTGTTGAATTTTTGGGCCTGAAGCCCATCAGCCCATCAGCCCATCAGCCCTTGGGCCTGAAACCCATCAGCCCAAGCCCACATTTCATCCTTTAAATACTTCTCTTTCAAAAATAACCAACACATTCCAACCCTAACTCGTTTTTCTCCTTCCTTCACCCTTCCAACCTACCAAAATCCAACCCTTGCTCAAATTGATCCCAAAAACTTGTGGGGGATTGTCCCAAAACACTTTCCCATCAATTTTCTGCACTTTTCCACTGTTAATTTGATGTCTAAGGCCTGATTTTGAGGTGTTCTTCATTCTGGACGAAAATTCCAGAGTTGTTGGTAAGTGCTTAATCTTTGGTTTTCTTTTGGATTGGTTGGTTTATTCAGGTTGCTAGTGATGTGATTGAGTGTTTTTGATGGATGGAAATGCATGGAAACAACCTCTGATTCTTGTATGAATTTCGGATGAACAGTATCAGGGGGTTGTTTCTTCATGTTCTTGATCATGTTGGTGTATGTTAATTGAGTGGTTGTGGTCAAATGAGGGTATCTGAAGTACTGTGATTTTGTTGTTTAGATTGGATATGAATTGGTTGTTTAGATTGGATATGAATTGGTTGTTTAGATTGGATATGATTGGAGTGTTTAGATTGGATAGGGGAATGTAGATGTGTGTGCAGTGTGAGAGGGTCCATAGGATTGCTTTCAATTATTTTGCATTTTTGATTCCTGGATTGGTTATGCTTAGTATGGCTGTATGGTTTGTGCTTGTTTAGGAGGTACTGGATCGATCAGTAGAGGAAAGGATATCGTTGGCGAACCATCGACGCAACGAGAGGTGGGAGTTTATGTTTCATTTGTATATGCGTAACGTTTTGTTTTCAGAATTCATATATGATCTAATGTTTTGGTTTGAATGGAGGCATGACTTGAATTGTGTTTAACAATTGTGTTCAAATGATAATTTTCTGGCCATGTTTGAATGCTGGATATTCAAAAGCTGAAACATGCTGATTTGTTTGGTGTACATGAAATTTCATACGGGTTTTGCAACCTTCCATACGATATGATTTTTCGGCTTCTTAGACATTTTTGCTATTGTGGCTGAATACTTCGAATATTATTTTGAGATGTTTGGCACCTGATTCTAAGACGGCAATGTTTAAATGCATGCATGGAATATCTTATGAATTTTTAGTTTTAATGACCCATACTGGATAAATTCGTTTTTGGTCACTGTACCGATTGGAGTTGACGGTTAATGCTTGATCAAGTTAGGTAAGTATATGGAGTCCTATAGAGAGGACAGTTGCTTACCTTGGAGAGTTATGGGTGGCTATGTGATTGAGTGCTGTGTGCACTATGAAGGGAAAGGCCTGATACATGCTTCATATATATCTTACGACGTTATATACGTGTGCAAAATTGAATGTGACAGATTGTGTTTTCTCCATTCAATTTTGGGACAATACTGATGGTGGGGTTTTGTTTATAGATATATGCGACAATTGAAAACCATCAGTAGGCTTTTATGTAGTCCTTTAGCGGAGGTTACGTGGAAGTGGTTTGTGTCCACCCCATTATGTTGGGCATAGTAGCCAAGTATCAAAACTGTTTTTACTTCCTTTTGCATTTTGGTGTGTGCACGTATGATGGCTACATTGAAGAGTATGGATTGTACTGGTTTGAATAAATGTTTGATACTATGCTTTGGTTTTGTCTCCATTCCACCGTTTATGCTTATGACGCGGTAACTTCCACTGAGGTCTTTGATCTCACCCCCTCCCTTTTTGTTTCAGGACTAAGGTGTGAGAGCTAACTGTTCAACTTTGAGGTTACTATCCCGGTATTGGTCGTAGGGCTGGACAAATGCACATGCACGTTTTGGACTCAACATCTTTCACATCTTCTTGTATATTGAAATACTTGTGTCGTTTGCTGGTGCATATGTGTACAACACATGCTTGCATATTCTGATGTTTTGATATATACAAAGTAGTGTTGTTGTGAATTTCTGGGAATCTGTGAGTGTGGACTCACGATGTTGTATGTTTGAGGCCGTATGGCCCATTGTATGTGATCTGATATTCCCGCTGCAGGTGTTTGCTACTCCGTTGTTTGTAAGTTATGCTGAGTATTATTTGCTGCGTGCCATGTTTTGAAAGACATAAGAATGTTATGTATTTCTACGATTAGTAAAACAAAATTTAGCCTTGTGTAGTTCCGTTTGGTCCACCAGTTGGGACAATCGGAGCTGCACGGCGGTGAGGCTCCCGATTACCGGGAACGGGTCCTCACACAAATCCTGGCATACGATAAGATTCGATGAATCATAAAGTAATACAGCACAGTCACAGTCAGATGGCACGTATGCACAACATTCAAAAAAATAGGACCATGACCGGGCTGACAATAACTCTCAATTCGTTGAGGATCCAGTGTTGGGACTGTGATACATCAGTGGTAATATCTCGACTTACCATTGTCATAATTATCATATTCCTATTCCACTGACGCCTGTCGGGGCGTTACGTGATGACAGCTCCACCTAAGCAGATCCCACCCTGTAAGTACCTGTCTTGTGTTTATTGGCTTGCTCGTGTCGTCCCTGTCCCCTTTATAGCTTCGATTTGATTGGCATCTCCACGCCTCACTACCATACTCAGAGAGCTCTCAAAAGTCACATGGGTTTCCCCATGCTATGCCTGTGAATTCACATCTTGTATATCCAATTCATTTGATGCATTGCATGCCTAACAATTTTCATGGTATCCTAGTGCATCATTCAAATCATAACACGTCGTATCAAAAACGTGCACACCATATAACCCAAAATCACAACACATGCATCGTATTTTACGTTGATTATCATTTAATTCTTTCTTTAATGATCATAACTAATTTATCATGTCCGCAATAGAAAAGATAAACAAAATCCGTCCACTCACGGTTTTCCCGATGTTCGATGAGCCCACACTTGATCCTCTATTGTTGGACTAATTCCTCGAGATCATGCATTGATAGGTATCCACCTATACATAAAATCATAGCCAATTTTTCAATATTGTAAGCTAGATTACATAATCACACAAAAAATTATGCATCAATAACCTTAATTTGATGTGTTTCTACCCAATATCTCATTCGGAATTGATTTAGATATTCTTCCTACTCTTCCTTATTTTTTCCTATTCTTGTTCTAATTATCTAACCCATCAAATCAAATCAAATTTCATAAATTTTGAAACCACTGGATTTCTTATAATTTCTAGTATTTTCTTTAATTTTTCAGGAAAATTTTTCATTTTTTGTTATTTATCCCAATTTTTCTTTAATTTCTGCCGATTTTCCCTAATTTTCAAATTTATTTATTTTTGGTCCAATCAGAACACGACTCCTGGCAGCTCTAGGTGCTGCCAAGACACCTTTGGACCTCCACCTCATGACACGTTGTTTACCCTCTGCGTGCCACGTAACTGCCGAGCCTAAAGCTCGGGCCTTACCTATCTCCTTCTCTGGGCAACATGTTTCTCGCCTAAGACCCCAAACAACCGGAATGACCTGTCAAAACAACAACCAACCTTGGCTTTCTAAAGGATCACGTGGGGAGGTCATTTTGCACATATGACGTCGTTTTGTACCTTACCTGTACAACGTAGTTTTTGACTTCCACTAGTTGCCACCTCAGAATCTCCCGGTTGGTTCCTTTCTTCGGTAACCTAGCGAGATAAATTCCTGTTTCTTCCCTTTTACTCATTCTAGTATGTTCCAAGCTCAAAAAAACCCTCCGAGCTTCGATTCGTTGCCAACAATTTATTCACAGTGGAATCACACCTTCTCTGGCTAAATCTAGCTTGTTTCTGGTAAGGTTTAATCTAGTATAAACCAGATTCAATTTCTTTCCTGTGTGAGATCTAGGATGTGAAACTTGATGCTTTTGGTGGGTTGTGAACGGATTGCTAAGTACTTTAAGTTAGTATAGATTGAACTAAGCTTGGTTGTAAATTTCAGAGGGTAGGGTTTCTGGAGATTTCAGAGGTTGAAGACGACCTTAGACGATAGGTCATCCGAGGCATCTTTGAACTACAGGTCATTCCGGTCGTTTGGGGTCATAGGCAAGTGATGTGTCGCCTGGAAAATGAGGTAGGTAAGGTCCAAGCCTTAGGCTCGGGGGACGCGTGGCACACAGAGGGTAAATGGTGTGTTACGAGGATAGAGGTTCGGAGCTCGTAGAGCTGCCAGATATCATATTCTGATTGGACAAAAAATAAATAAATTTGAAAAATTAGGGAAAATCAGCAAAAATGAAAGAAAAATTGAGAAAAATAGCAGAAAAATAAAAACAATTCCCAAAAAATTACAGAAAATACTAGATGTTATAAGGAGTCTGGTGGTACCAAATTTATAAAATTAGAGTTTATTTGATCGATTAAATATTTAGAAAAATATTTAAAAAATAAAAAAATAAGAAAAATATCCAAATCGATTCCAAGTTAGGTATAGTGTAGAAAGTTGTTGAATTAAGGGTATAAACACATAATTTTATGTGTGATTATGTAATCTAGCCTATGAAATTCAAAATCTACTATGATTTTATGTATAGGTGAATATCTAATGACGCAAGACCTCGAGGAATCAGTCCTACAATCGAGGATCAAGTGTGGGATCTTCGAACATCAGGAAAACCGTGGGTGGACAGATTTTGTTTATCGTTTTCATTGAGATTATGATAAATTAGTTATGAATATTAAAGAAAGAATTAAATGATAATCAACGTAAAATACGGTGCATGTGTTGTGATTTTGGGTTATATGGTGTGTATGTTTTCGATACACCGTGTTATGATTTGAATGGTGCACTAGGATACCATGAAAATTGTTAGGCATGCAATGCATCGAATGAATTGGATATACGAGATGTGAATGCACAGGCATAGTATGGGATAACCCATGCGACTCTTGAGAGGTCTCCGAGTATGGTAGTGAGACGTGGAGACACCAATCAAATCGAAGCTATAAGGGGGACAGGGACGACATGAACAAGCCGATAAACACAAGATGGGTACTTGCAGGGTGGGGTCTACTTTGGAACTGCCATCATCTAACGCCCTGGCAACACCAGTGGAATGGGAATATGATAATTAAGAAAAGGATAAGTTGACGAATTACCACTGACGTATCTCAATCCCAACACAGAGCCCTCAATAGATTGAGAGTTAATGTCGTCCCAGTCATGCTCCAATTGTTTTGGATATTAAACGTACGTGCCATCTAACTATGACTGTGCTGGATTATTTTATAATTCATTGAGTCTCATTGTATGCCAGCGTGTGAGCTTAATAAGTGTATGATTGCATGTGAAGATTTAGATTTTTTTTTGAAAAGAATATAATTCAGGTAAAGGTTGGGATGCCGAATAAGGTTAGATATATATACTTATTTGTCTATGTAAGTAATAAAAGATAAAATTTATAGTGTGTATAAAGACTATTAATTAGAATTAAAGACCATTCGACTGTCTGAGATGATTTGAAACCTTAGGTATGCTTGGAATTGGGTAATTTGAGTTAGAAAATTTTTCAAAATATTTATGAAATTTAATTCCCTATTTTGTTATTTTTTGAAATTTTATAAGAATTATATTAAATTATATGTTTATGGAAAATTTGAAATTTAGATTTAGATAGGTTCTACTATTCATAAGAAGTATTTAGAAATTTTCTGGGTATTTTTCTGATCTTTTCTCTATTTTTGATGATTTTTACAAGTTTATTAGAAATTTTAAATAAATTATATTATTATTATATTAATATTTAAAAAAATTATATTATATTTATTAGAATCAAAATGATGTGTTGGTGCGTTGTTTGACCAGAATGGTCTAAACGACAACTCGTCCGATCGTTTTGATCATCAGGTGGGGCTTATGCCATTTTCTTTAAACTAAGTCATTTCACAAGGCGTGAAACGATGCCATTCAGCGTCGGGAAGGGGGATCCATTGTCCCTATCCGCCTCTTGCCTGAAGAAGGTGGAAAATCGGGATATATCCTGAATTTGTGGATTTCAAGTTTATGTAAGCAAAACATGATTCGTAGCTAGGGGAGAGTGCGATCTAGATAGGCGAATCGAACGGAGAGGAATTCTTGTGAGATTGGAGCGCGAGTGAGTGATTCCGGTGAGTTTTCTGTCTGAAAAATTGATTCTTGTTTCCTTGTTTGAATTTGAGATTCTCGAGTGTGTTTGGTGTGATTGAGGTTGGTGGTTTTGATGTGGATGAACATTTAAGGATGGTTTGGGGGATGATTCATCAGCTGGAACGGTGAATCACCGGCTAGGGTTCAACCTTTGAACTTCGTCCAATAATTGAAAATGAACCAGTAGATGACTTGCTCGGGTGACAGGTGTCATGAGACTAGAGTTTTGTGGAATATAAACTCTTCGTGCATCCTTAAACTATCGCTCTCGAAATATGCTAAGTCATCATTCCTCAAAAGCTAGTTAGAATGCTAAGCTTAGAACACAACCAAAAGAGAGAGAGATATAAGAGAATGAAGAGAAAACTCTAACCTCTCAATATTGCAAGAATTGCTGGATGATTACAAATAAGGGGAGGCACCCCTTATATAGCCAATACAACTCCGCAATGAATGGCGGAGATTGAGTCAACTGATCTAACGGTGTCTATACAAAGATATACAAGACAAGCACTAATGGCTGATTTCCCATCTATGGTAATCTTCAATTACATTGATTACCTTGAATTCCCATCTATACGAATTTCCATTGAATTCCTTGATTGCCTCTTGATTTATCTTCAATTAATATGTCGATTCTCCTTGATTGAGAATCTCGAATTGAGGGACGTGTCACACACGAAGTCGAATGATGCATAGTCTGAGTTTTGGTTGTGACATTCTTCCCCACCAAACTCGACAACGTCCTTGTTGTGTGCTGTCTCAAAAACTCGTTGATTTCGTCTTGGTACTGCCAAAGATCGAAATCTTGTTCTCAGCTAGTCTCGCTAGGAGGGTCGCCTTTCCATCGAACTAAGTACTCCTCATGGTTCATGTGCTTCCCACTTTTTTGCACCACACGCCTTGATAGGATCTCATCTAGTTGCTTATCATAGGCATTGGTCATAGCTGTGGGAGCTCTCTTGGACTTCCCCTCCCCGGATCTTCCATGTTTTCTTGGAATTACTTCAACAAACTAACATGAAAGAAAGGATGGAACTCCAATCTTGGTGGTAACTCAAGCTTGTATGACACCTTACCGAACCTTATATCATCGCACTAGCCCCTTGTGAAATTTGGCAAAAACTTGGCTTTGATGAGGCATCAGCTTTACCAACACAAGATCTCCTTCATCAAACTCTAAGGGTCGCCTCTTTTTGTCTGTCCACTTTTTCATCCTCATTGCCGCATTGGAAAATTGCATTCTTGCAAGGTCCTTCTGCTTGTCCCACTCTTTGGCAAAGCGGTAGGAGGATGGATTCGGCCCTTGATAACCTGTGGCAATCTTGCTAAGAGTCTAAGGTTGTTGTCCAATAGCAATCTTAAAGGGACTCATACCTGTCGATTCACTCCTTTGCAAGTTGTATGAGAATTGAGCCACATCGAGTAATTTTCCCCAATTCTTTTGGTTGGCACTCACATAGTGCCTAAGGTATAGCTCCAATAAGGCATTCACTCTCTCTGTCTGCTCATCGGTCTGAGGATGAAAGCTGGGTGAAAAATTGAATTCTGACCCCAGCAGGTTGAACAACTCGGTCCAAAATCTTCCCGTGAATCGAGTGTCTCGATCACTTACAATGGACCTTGGAATGCCCCAATACTACACCATATTTTTAAAGAAAAAGTGATTTGTCTCTTCTTCCATGCATGCCTTAGTGGCTGGAATGAATACCGCATACTTGAAAAATCTATCCACCACCACAAGTATAGTTTGGAAGTTGTCAGACTTTGGGAGGGATGTGATGTAATCCATGGAAATGCTCTCCCAAGGTCACTCCGGTATTGGCAATGGCTCTAATAATCCAAGTTGATTTTGTTGCTCCACCTTGTATTGATGGCAAACTAGATAGGTTTTCACATACCACTCCACATTGTCTCGCATGTTAGGCCAATAATATCCATCTTCCAAAAGTGCAAGTGTTCGAACGATACCTGGGTGTCCAGCCCATCCTGAATCGTGGCATTCCTTCATCACCTTCTTCCGAAGCTTGTCATGTCGAGGGACATAGATCCGGTTACCTTTGGTGAAGAGCAGCCCATCCTCTAGCCAAAATCTATGGGTCTTGCCTTGCTTCACTTGTTCTACCAAGGCCTGAACTTGGGGGTCAAGTTCCATACCCCCTCAGATCCTTTCCACAAAAGGACTCTCCGGTCGACTGATGGCTGCAAGAGTTTTTGTCTTCAGATCCTTCTTTCAAGCAATAGGCACCACACAACACTGGCTTCCTTTCGAAAGTATGAGGGTGTTTGTGCAAGACACTGGGACTGCTCTTGTTTGATCCAAGAATTGTATCCCTAATACAATCTGAAAATCATCTATGGGAACAATTGAGAAGTCAAGTTTACCTTTCCATTCCCCCATTTGTAGCTCGACCCCTCGGGCTACTCCAAAGATTGATTGGGCTGTAGTGTTCACCGTCTTCAGCCAGCCTTTCTCCTCTTGGAACTTGATGCCAAGTCGTTGTGCTTCCTCCTTCTTCATGAAGTTGTGAGTAGCACCAGTATCAATCAATGCCAGGGACTCTCTCCCTTACACAATGAGTCTAGCAAACATTCTCTCGGCTTGTTACACCTTGGAACCATTGGTTGAGGATTTAACGACACTCAACAATTGTATGGAACTCATCTTTGGGGCTTCCATCTCTTCGGCATCTATGGAAATTGCTGCCATCTTGTTCCTCATTTGGCAATCCACGGCTTTATACGGCCCTGCACATAGAAAGCATGAGAGCTTGGGTCTCTCACCCTTGCCTCGATTTTCACCTTCCCCTTGTGTGGGTTTGGCTAGACAGAAGGACTTGAAGGGCTTGAAGGACTTGAAGGACTTGAAAGAATTGAAAGGCTTCTTCTTCTCCTCCTTAGCTTTGTGGACTGCTCCCCCACCTTTAGCCTTGTAGTCGTGGAAACTCTTAGGCTTAGGTGGGCTAGAACCCTCTGGCTTCCTCTCAAATTCTGCCAAGGATTCAGCCTCGATAATCACATCATTAAGCTCATTGACATTGCATCGATGGAGCTCCATCTTGTCCCAACTTTGTAGGCCTCCCAGAAACACATACATAGCCTCCGTCTTGGGTATGTTTGGGATCTCCAACAAGACTTTCATAAACTCCCTCACGTAGTCTTGGATGTCGCCTTTGTGGGACAACTTGCGAAGCTTCTCCCTCGTTTCTAGCTCCATATTTTTCAGTGAGAATTGTGCTCTCAAGAGACTTTTAAAATCTGCCCAAATCTCCAACTTCAAGGTGTCACGCTCAATTTGAGCATATTTCATCCTCCACCAGATTGTAGCACTATCGGTAAGATACAGTAGGGCTTGAGAAATCCGATCTCCATTGCTCTCCATGCCTACCTCTTGAAAGTATTGCTCAAAGGTGAAAAGGAAGTTGTCCACCTCCTTGGCATTCCTTGTCCTGTCAAATAACTTCGGCTTCGGGACATCTAGCTTCACCTTGGGCTTGGCAACCCCTTGCACTCTGTCCTTCTTGCATTTGTTCTTGATTTCAAACAAATCATCCTTGAATAAAGTAATTTCAGCAAGAAGATTTACCTTGAAATCATCTAACTCTTGCCTCCAAGAGTTGATAGCAATGAGGGTGCTTTGCATCTCCTCATGAAGCTCATTTATGTCTCCTAACTCGAGCTTCTCTATGTGTTGGCCATACTCCACAAGCTTATCGTGTCATCGGAAAACTTTATCTCCATCCGAGTGATCCTTGCCTCTAATAACGACAAATGATCTATAGTCTTCATCCTCTTCTTACTGGGTTCGGGAGCACGTTGAGGTGGTCTCCCCACACGGACCTCCTCCACCTCCTCAACAACCGGGATGTTGGCATTGGCATCAGTAGGCATCTCCATTTCTCTCTAAAAGAATTGAGCCTTAGCTCCGCTACCAACTATCACTGGACTAGAGTTTTGCGGAATAGAAACTCTCTGTGCGGCCCTAGACTATCGCTCTCGCAATAGGCTAAGTCAGCCTTCTTCACAAAGCTAGCTAGAATGCTACGCTTAGAACACAACTAAAAGAGAGAGATACAAGAGAATTGAGAGAAAACTCTAAACTCTCAATATTGCAAGAATTGTTGGATGATTACAAATGAGGGGAGGCACCCCTTATATAGCCAATACAACTCCCCAATGAATGGTGGAGATTGAGTCACCAATCTAACGGTGTCTATACAAAGATATACAAGGCAAACACTAATGGCTGATTTTACATCTATGGAAATCTTCGATTATATTGATTACCTTGATTCCCCAAATCGGGTCTCCTATATGGCAAGAACAGATTCCCATTGAATTTCTTGATTGTCTCTGATTGATCTTCAATTAATATGTCGATTCTCTTTGATTGAGGATCTCGAATTGAGGGACGTGTCACACACGAAGTCGAATGACACGTAGTCTGAGTTTTGGTCTTGACACAGGTCGCCTGGTCACATGGCTAGGTGACAGGTAGCTTAGGTCAGAACCCTCCAGCATACCGTCAGTTTAGGGTGGGTCTGATCGGGTCTGGGACAAACCAAATCTAGTCAGATTGGGTTTAGTCAAACAGGGTCATGTCAGACCAGTCGAACCAAACTAAGTTGAACTAGACCGGACCAGGTTAAACCAAGATCAAAGATCAATGAGGTTGTGACACGTGGTAGTTTTTGATGGTGAAACGTGTATGTTGACTTTTCCAAATTTGATCGATTTTCTAAAAATTCCAAAAACAAAGAGAAATTCAATGAAAATAGATAGAAAATGAGAAAAATTCTGGAAAATAGAGAAAAATATGATGGATCTAATGATGTATAGTTTGATTAATTTGGAATTGATTTGAGTGGTATAAAAATTAGTAGAAGTTTATACAAATTTAGGAAATATCAGAAAGAATCCTGAAAAGGTTTGCATAGGTAGATCAAGGTCCGTAGGACTAAGAAAAGGGTCATGAGATTTCATATTTTGATTTATTATCTTAAAAATTGAAGAATTAAATAAAGTTATCGAATGTAATTTGTATAATTCTTGAAACATGTGCACTGGACCCTGGAGCTGGACCCAGTCAAGTATCTCTGGAATAAAGTGAGTGGACTAACCTTAGCATTTCTATCAATTATTTACATATTGAAATGCATTGTTTGAGGAAATGTGTGATATGCATAAAAACGCTTGCTATTGACGGAAACTATCTTTGTCATGGCATTTCCTTGAAACCGTTGTTTATTTGCTTTGATTTGTGTGAACCCAATACACTTGTAAACTGCTATATATTGTATGAATAACCCCATGGTGGATACGATCTTAAGGACCCTGCAATACGCAAACTCCGGGGAGTTTCGACTCTCTCGAGTATGGTGATAAAAATTCATGCGCATGTTTACGAGAGAATGAAGTAATATCTAATACGATATACAGACTGGTAACACTGGCAGGAGTGTGAGGATGAGAGGACTAACCAGTGTGAGATGGGGATCAAGCTTGTGGAGTCACCACCACCAGTCACCCAGCAACATTAATGTGTTCTAAACCTATTCTTTTAAATACAGTCCACTGACGGACTTCTTCGATTTCACGATGGTGATCTTGATTATAGTAAATTTTGCATGCCAATTATAAAATCCACCACTTACATGCCAATTGAATCCTATAGGCTTGAAATCCATTGATTGATATTACATGTTTGAACGTGTAGATGCATGTTGTTATGAAATGAGTGAAAGGGATTCCTTGTGATATAAACATTAATATTCCTTATTCTTATGGTATGTTATTGTTTAGTGTCTAGCTTATTTTTATGAATCCACCAATGAATTCTTACACGGTTGTTGTAACTTGTTCACTCACCTAAGATTATGAGAATGAGAAAGTTAGGGTCCACTAAACTGGTTTTCCATGCCAGGTTTGATCAAGGTATCTGAGGTCGGGACTAGACGGTGGCAACATTTCAATAAGCATTGTGAACATCCTTTCGTATTAGGTATATAAATAACGGGGACTTATCCCGTATGTGTGGCTTGCATCATATGAATATTATATGTCTGTGTTATTGTAAATCTAAGATTTTGGGACCTAGGGAATCATGGGTTGTGAGATAAATAAAGCATATGTTTTTGTGACATATCATTCCGTTTTAAAACTCCGCATATGATTCTAATACTTATCCTAAGTATCGCCATGCAAGACTTTTAAATATGTACATGTTTTCGACTGGTTGAAAATAGCATAATGGGAAATAGAATACATAGTCACAGCCTTGTATGATGTTTGTATCTGTCACCAAGGAAAAATTTCTGGTGATACATACAAGTAGTATACGACTAGGGGAAGGGAGTAATGTTACGACACCACGAAATATGGGGTGTGACATTGCATGTATTCTTTGAATAGTTTTTCCCATCCGCTCACCTAGCAAATTTCTGCCAGGTTCTTTGCATGATTGCAAGGTTAATGAACAAAGCTCACTCCTAGGAGGGACACGAAGACTTAGATGGATTGCACAGATCTGAGGTATCGTATGAGGACTAAATTCATAGTTTATTTCCCCTGAATCGTTTGTTTGTAATGAGTCATTGATATGCCACTGATTATTAAATCAAATATGTAAATATTGTATTATACTCATTCTTGTATTGTTATTTCTTGGATTGTCTGATGTCACCCAGAGACATCAATGAATCTTATATATTCGTTGTGCTTAGATTATACATCTATTCTAATACTCTCCTCCATTTTGTTATTATACCAATAGCCTTGTGGGCTCGTTATATGCATAGTCATATATTATGGCGATGTGTATAGTGGACCTACGGCGGTTGTCGCGCAAAATCTTTGGAGTCCGAAGCGTGACACTGACTATCACGCCATGTACCCTACTCCTTGGGTAAACATTTTTGCCACAAAACCCTAAAAATATCAATTACTATATTATCCTTAGACTCCCGTAAGGCTAGTAAAATAAAATAATAAAATATCACTGCAGAATAAAATAAAATAGAGTAAGTTCGAATCATAAAAAAAATTTCTTTAAAAATCTGTATCAACATCCAAATATTCCACAATGTTAAATCCATGTTTAAACATGTACCATTCTCCAGTATGTTAAACCAAACAGTTTCATCTCAAAAATAAAATCTGATAAATGCAAGTACCATAATATAATTAATATAACAAAGTAAAATCCAAATATAAAGTATAAAAGAACGTTCGGTATATGGGTGTATATTCCAAATTGGTTAGTCTGATCATACTAGACATTAGCTGACAAACCAGACATATAATGCATCACAATCCAAAGCTAATATGAAAAGCCTGCAAGCATAACTGGACAACACTAAAACTTAACTAAATATCCAGGTTAGGGGTTATAGGGACCAAGATAAGCATGATTACAAACATAAACAAAAACCATAATGGAAAATATAATTATGTGTAAAACTCGCAAAAAAAGTCCAAAGTCAAATTCAAGTCTTCTAGAAAATAACAGTAATGGTGAATCATACACACAATCGTACATGTCATTATTTAAACAAGGTTGGAAATTCGGGTAGAAACCACCCGTCCTACTCCTGATCAGGGAGTGATCTAGGCTCACTAATGTTTATTTTATCTTCTTTAAAATCATAACCCACACTAGTGTTGCCGAAGGCTTCTATGGTCAACTCCTTGTGACCATCTGAAATATGTGACCCTGTCGGCCACTAATCTCAGTCAAAGGTCATCAGTGCACTGAAATACTTAGTAATCAGAATAGGATGTAAAACCAGTCAAAAAAAGGTATACACACCCAAAATCACACTGTAAAAAACAGACATATAATATCATAGACAATCATATGTCTCAACAATATATGCAACCACAAGTACCTCAAACACAATATGCCTCTCAATACCAATCTATAATAAAACCAATGTACATGCCAAAACTTACAGTCGTAAAATCAATCATATTTCCAAACACAAAACATGTAAATCCAAGTACCAACACGATTCACCATTTAGTTTTTTGAAAACATAAATCTCAAACATGTATTTCAAACAAAAACAAAATAAAATGTGAGGTCCTCACTCACCCGTATGTAGAAACTAACCAAAGGCAATCAAGCATAGTATAGAGTCTGCCAGTCCACAACACAACAGCGCAATCCTCAATACAGACCAAATGCCTACATATACTATTACAAGCATACAATCACCATATATCTCAATCAAATCAAACAATAAACAGTGCAGGTACTCAAATGTACCATGAAACGCAAACCAAGATAAATTATATTTTTATAAAAATATTTCAATATTAGAAAATAGATCAATTAAATTCTAAATTATATTTTTATCAACACAGTATTGTTATTAAAATTATTATTTACTGTTTTAAGTCAAAATATATTTTTCTGTAAAAACTTTGAAAGCTTATAATTTTCAAATGAAAACTCAAATTGGAAAACAAATCAAACCATCGCATTCAAAATTGAAATTTTGAGTTTGGGAAGGCACATTGTCGACCCGACGGCGGTGCGTGTGGTGGTGATAAGTGGCGGAAGGCGGTGGTGGGGCTGAAAAACTCCAACTTCTCCGTACCTCAACCAAAATCAACAATTTTTTAATGAAAATGAAGCTAACAACAAGAGAAACTCAGATCTATATGTTTTGCTATGAGATCGGAACCTTAATGGCTGGAAATTGATTTTTTGAGGAGAAAAACCCATCATTTTGTAACAAGATCACCAGCAAGTCGAAGCTCCGATCGGAACGATATCAGTGGCCGCATGCTTTTGGGAAGGTGGCGGATCGATCAAGACGGACAATGATGACATCAGATGGTGGACCACGGTTTTGAAGCTCTTTGATCAAAGGAGGAGAAGGAGGAATGGGGGAGGGGAAAGAAAAGAGGAAGAAGTAAAGCACAGAGAAAAAAAAAATTTATATTTTTTCCTAGTCCAAATGACGTCATTTTGGCTAACATCATTTTGGCTTACGTCAAAACGACATCGTTTAGCACAAGTATTATGATAACTTTTTCTTTATTTCTAATTTTAAATTATTTTTTAAAATAATATATATAGATTCAAAAAATATATATTATATTAGAAAAATCCTAGTAATTAATATATATATATCTAAAAATTATAAAAATTTTACCATAAATTTCGAAAATCATATTTTTTCACTGAACTAAGAATTATAATTTTCTAACAAAAAATATTTCAAAATAAATTACTATCCAAAAAAATAATAAAAGTAATAAACTATACTTTAAAATTATGAAAAATCAAACCATTATAATCTTTAAATACATACCCGAAAATACTTAAAGATCATAATATCATATATAGATTTCATCCAACACGAAAATATTCAATAAAGGAATTACAACACTGCTCTTAGGCATAAAATAAGAAAACGCACCAACGACTTACACGTGACATCCGAAAAATATTTTCAATATTGTCAGTAGATGGTAGTATCTCCATCAAACTATTATGCATGCACATACACAACCAACCACTCACAATTTACAGTACTTCTTCTTCGAGATCTGATTCTGGAGAATATTGGTTTTGACAATTTAATTCCACACCTGTTAAGCAAAAATTCGTCTCTTTTTTACTCTCCCGTCATATCATAATTTCTTATTTACACATTTTCAGCTCATTAATCATTACACTATTACCTAAACATCGATTCAACATAATTTTTGATTTTTCTCGTTATTTTTCCTATATTTCTATCAACTTCTTTGATTTAATTGACCTGTCTAATCACTTCAGATTTAAATGAATTTAGTACCATTGAAATCCTTACAATTTCCAGTATCTTTTCTTCTTCTTTTTTCAATTTATTTATAGTTTTCCTTTAATTTTTTTTATTTTCCGGCCTTTCTCCCTATTTTCTACAAATTTCCAGTCAATTTTCCACCGACTGACATGTGGCAGCAAGAGTGTGCGCCAACACACATCCAAACCTCCGGGATGTTGACACGTGTTTTCACTCTAGGCATGCCGCAACTGGTCTAAGTTCGTTCTCTTAGTTTTGAATGACCTATCGTTTTCTTACCTATCGAACTACATGGACACCCAATTCTGGTTTTAAATGACATGTCATTCATAATGAGCCCTAAGCTACATGTCATCCAATTTTATCTTCAAACGACTAGTCACTTGATGATTTCTTAGTGTTTAGGTGACAAGTCATTCTCTATAACACCCGAGCGATGTGTTGTTTGAAACATCTTTGGACAACCTGTCGTCTGAAGTCAGCCCTAACCTCCAGTCTTTGAGGATTTCTGCAAAACCCTAGCCGAAAATCCTTACTGAATCAACACAATTAAATGTCCAACCATAGCAATATATACATCAAAATACAACTCTCAAACACCCGAATCAAACCCACACATCAGTCATAGTTTTTACATGATTTAGAACCATAACCATACAGATCTAAACCTATGATTTTATTAGTCAAAACTTACCTAGATTTGCTAATATCAAACTCAGTTTTGTCTCTTGAGTAGCTCACACTCTCCTACCTTTCTCTCTCTCAGATTTCGCACACCAAAAGGGTAACTCGAGGTAGGTTCGGGGCTATACCCACGCATGTCCCCTTCATCGTATTTGTTCTGGTCACATGTGGGTTGAAGAAGGAAACAGGTGGAAGGCTCAGGCACATGTAGGGAAAATGAAAAGTCTTCATGGTGACTAACCCCTGCAGCTAATACAATGTCGTTTGAAGCCTAAGTAAAACGATGTTGTTTGCTACAAAGGATTAGGGTTTCTAACCGTAATCCCCCCCTAGCCAAAATGATAGAGCTGGCCGCCATTTTGACCTTCTCCTTTCCTTCTCTCTTTATATATATATATATATATAATAATAATAATAATAACAATAATAATAATAATAAATAATTAATTTATATTTCTAATTTTCTAAAAATCAACAAAAATTCAAAATAATTAGTCTAATACCTAGAAAAATACCTAAAAAATTTGAATAAAAAAATAGTATAATATCCCAATATGATCAATTTATTTTTCTGTAAAATTAATAATAAATATAATATACTAAAATTATAATTAGAAAATTCTTAAATATCTAAATATGTACTTTAAAAAAATCCAAAAAAAATTTCACATCCTCTTTCTCATCTTTAATCTTAATTAAGTCCTTAACAATCTAAATCTCCTCGTAATCTCCATAAAATGGTTATCTTTCATAACTTATTACTTAATAATTAAAATGATAGTAATATAAAATTCCAAAAATAAAAATATTCATTTCTACTTAAGATTTCTAGTTTTCCAAAAGAATTTCACAAACATTGCCGATGGTTGGTTAAATTAAAAACAATACAACATAGGTTTCATGGAATTGAAGGTAAAATTATAAAAATATCCTTAGTTCGGGTTTCATGGAATTGAAGATGAAATTACAAAAATATCCTCAACTCGGATTTCGGGAAAGAAATTGCCTCTCTTTCTTAATTTATTTATGGCAAATTTATTTCATAAACCCAGATGGCTTGGCGAGAGGGTTTTATCCCTTTTGAATCCTTCTTCTCCCTAATACTAGGTTGTCCATTCAGATCTAGGCTCAACCATCAGAATCCGATCCATCGATTAAAATACCCTTGTGAAGGACTGCACTTTTCAGCTCACTTGTGCTAACTTTCCCGTATCCTTCGTATCCAAATCAAAAAAATGTTCTCTGCTATCATAGCAAAATCATCTTCATGCTCTAGAAACATAAGCAGACCGTCCCCATCTAAAATTGAGACCACCACAGGATTCTTTGTAAATGAACAAAACCAACCAAAATTTAGCCAACATGTTTGCAAGTAAAAAATGATGAACTCGAGTATGCTTAGCATTGTCCTTGTACCAATACGTTTCAGTTCATCGGCGATGGCAGTGATGTATTCGTTGAGTGTTTCCAATTCTCCTTTGGGGTGAGTTCTGTTTTCTTGAAAGTAACGTCATCACGAGGCAGGTGGAGATGGGAGAGGACGAATGACTTGAGGGTTTGCGGCAATGAGAGGCCAAATAAGCACTATGAGGCTCTGGTTTCTGCCAAGTCGAGGAGGTTAGCTCCGATAAGGGATGTGGCAAAGGTAGTGACATCGGGTAAGGCAAAGCCGAGAGATCTAAGGTAGGTTCCATCTATGACGGTAATATCTCCGTCACACATTGTCGAAAACTTAACAAAATTAGAGTAGATGGTTTGGTAGACTTCGGGAGATGTCTTTGTAGAGGTGTTTGACAATGAACAAGAGTATTGTAATAGTTTGAATATTTCAAAGGTTATTTTTTTCATTTTTTTTCTTTTTACTTTTAAATAAGTCTAATATTATTGGTATAGTTTGAGAATTTTTTATTTATTTATAGGTATTATAAGAAAATAAATTTATTACAAAAATTGTTATTAAAACTATATCATGAAATGGGTTAAAATCTCTAATTTTTTAAAATTAATTATCTTGAATAATCTAAATTTATTTAGTCTAATTGGTTTAAAATTTTAAGATATTTAATATTCAAAATTAATATTTGAATTCTAAAAATTTGATCTTTGGTCAAGACTCAATGAATTTTATAATTTAAGTATACCCACTTGATTTGAAACCTGCAATTTGTTTGGTGAAATAGAATTGAAGTTGGATTAAGAAATAGGTTTCCTATAAAACTAATGACTATACCCACTTGATAGTCTGTATTTTTATACTACATATATAAGTGAACGCTATGAGAAAAAATCACAGTTCCCAAATCCTATGATTCTTTATATAATGTTGGTACATAAAATAAAATATCTATGTAAATGTAAGACAAATACAAAATATAATAGAAGTCTATATATGTAAACTATTATTCAGGCAAAGACACGATAATTATTAAAAAGAGAGTTATGTATAAAATATTTTATTTTATATATATATATATGATCTTAACAAAAAAAGTTTAGGATTACTCATTCAATCTAAACTCTTTTATTTTCTAATCCACCCTTGATTCTCTCCTACTAAATCTCTATTAAGTCTATTTTATTTTTATTAATTTTTACCTAATTTTGAAAATTAGTTAATTTTTTGAATGTTGACTCTATGCTCGTAATTGACTCTCTGCTCGTAAGTATAATATTAGCTTTTTTTAAAAAAAATAAGAATATCCTAATCGACTCAAAAGAAAATGATAGTCAGGCGCAGCATACATAAGATAATTATACTATGTATTTTATTTCCTTGGCATAAATTTGGTACAAATTCTATTGCCAGCATACAAATTTTATTCTAGGGGAATTGATCTATATTCCCGAACATGTTATTTAATCAACCCATTAGCCTTGCTAATACCATCCTCCGATCGATACACAAATTAGTGCAACAACTTTTACAATCCACAGCCCAACTCAATACATAAATTCTGGCAACAATCTGAATTAAACAAGCACCAATCACCTCTTTTCTTGCATTCCTTCATGATCCTGCCTGTAGGTTTAGCTAATTCGTTTCCAAAAGCTGTTGTTGGCGTCGTATCTCGGATGGAAGATGTTGGGTGAACAAACAGGGCACCAACCACTAGGATCATGAGGAGCACACAACTAAGATTCTTGGCCATTAATTTGATTATATATTCTTGCACGAATGATGGCTGTGTGTGATTATGCAGTTTTTGTGATGAAATGAAACTTTTAGATTTGGGTTCCTTTTTATAGAACAAGTGCGTGTGCATATGGGAACTAAAAAATTTCTTTTCATCAAAAAACCTGCCTAACCACACACATCCATTATTCATGCAAGAACATCCAATCAAACTAATGGACAAGGATCTTAGTTGTGTGCTCCTCATGACCCTGGTGTGGTTGGTGCCATGTTTGCTTACCCAACATCTTCCATTCGAGATATGATGCCAACAATAGCTATGATGCCAACAATAGCTAAGAGCCTTGGCCATTAATTTGATTATACGTTCTTCCACAAATGATGGATGCGTGTGGTTATGTAGGTTTACATGAAAAAATAAAACGAAATTTTTCGGTTTCTTTTTATGGAACAAGAATGTATGTATGGGAATGTTACAATGCATTAGGAATGGCAAATCCGTCTATTTTGTTGCCCTCGTGTCTAGCTAAACAAGACCAAAATGTGTGTCCAGAAAAATACTATGATCAAAATGTTTATGTCTTAAGCAATCATATTGTAATGACATGGGAGGAATTATAGAGTTGTTCTCGATTCCTTTAAGAAAAATATTGAGTTATTTCTTGTATATATTCATATTAAATGGACCATTCAAAATGATGTAATTTTATTCTATATGATTTTACGAGTTTATCTTTTTTCACCCTCTTTTTTTTCCCACTCTCTTGTAATGATAATGTTTTAGGCTTAAAACTCCCATCTCTTTCTCCAAAGAATCTGAATCAAATATGATTATTTGGTGTTGGTTCAAAATATACGAATTCAAACTCAAAAATCCAAACTCAAGCAAAACTAAACTAAAATAAAATATATTATTATTTTTTAAAATATACATTATCAATTAACCATAGTTTTTGAATATTATTGTTTAACCATATTTTTTAAATTTAATTTTATGTGTTTATAGCTAATTTTCTAGTTAAGTTCATGCCATTTCCTATAGTGTTTAGAGCTAAATTTGTGGGGTAATGTGAAACAATGATATATCTTTCAGGTCGAGCATATATGATTCCATTAGTACACACACTAGTGACATTACATGATCAATGGTATTTTCTTAATCTCTGTTTCTACTATATAAACTTGAGATCAAATACAACCTTTAATTCCAAAGCAAAAAATTTCAATGAAAAACAAAACCACAGTTTGCTTATATTCAAACAAAAGATCACAATATCATTCAAACAAAGAATAAAAGAATATTAAAAAAAATAAAATTGAGAATTAAAATGAGAAACGATCCAAATCTTCAAAAAAATGGACATCCATTTTGTCACTCCTTGAACCCCAAAAAAATTTCGCATGACAGTTCTTCTGTAGGCCCACTATACATTTTGCTTACTAATAAGCAACATATATAATGAGTTTACAAGGTTAATTTTATAAATGATAGTGGAAGAAAAAATGGTAGTGGCATTTTAATATACAATAATGCCGTTCCGGTAACACTTGCCCTTTTTTATTGGTCGATTTTCACATCATACATTCTTGATTATGTACATTAGCCCACACCCAACTACAGCCATGCAATCAACATGCACAAGCAGATATTACAAGAACCCCAAAGAAGAACTGGTGCAGCACATATATTAACCACAACCTTATTATTTTATGTAACTAACCATGGATAAGATGATAACTCAATTGATGATCAAGCCTTCTATGACGGTCTTGCAATACCCAAATCTAACGATCTGATAAAAACTTGCGAGGTGAGTGGTTAGGAACACAGTATGTCATAAAAATAATTTAGCATAACTCATAAAATAACAAAGCATAATCATAATTCAATAAATCAACAGGCACAAACAAAAAAGTAAATCATTTATGATATCCTTTCTTAGGTGAGCACACATAGCATGATTTGTGCTGGCATACTCTCATAGTGTTTCTGAGCCCTGTATAAGACCATGATTTGTCAGTGGTAATCCTATCAGTATTTTTCTCAATTTAAAGTTCTATTATAAACAGTTATATAGACTATTTGAAAATTAGAGCCAAATTTCACTGACAATGCCAAATCATTAGGTGATAGTAGCTCCACCTAATTAATTCCCAAAATCTCCAAGAAACGGTTAATCGATGCACATTTATTAATAAGCCCTATCCAACTTTATTATTCGTAATCTGGCATCTTCACGCCTCGTTACCAAACCCAGAGCTGTGGATGGTTGTATATGTTACCCTATACAAACTCATGCTGCTTTCACATTATTACCAAATAGCACACAAAAAAAAATAATGAGCATATCATCTTATCGTCTTACTAACGTATAAACTGGGTCACTCAATTAACGATCGCCAACATTTAACTAGATATGCATGTTCATACAATTCTAATTATTCAAGAATCTTGCTCTATTAAAAGAAGAAATCAAGAACTATTATGCATGCACACAAACAACCAACCACTCATAGTTTACGATACTTCTTTTTCAGGATCTGATTCCAAAAAATATTGTTTTTTATGATTTAATTCCACACCTGTTAAACAAAAATTCATCTCTATATTATTCTCCCATCATATCATAATTCCTTAATTACACACTTCCAACTTATTAATCATAACAATATTGCCTAAACATCGATTCAACAAAAATTTCTATCCTTCTCGTTATTTTTCCTATATTTCTATCAACTTCTTTTATTTAATTGACCTTTCCAATTGCTTCAGATTTAAATGAATTTACTACCATTGAAATCCTTACAATTTTCAGTATTTTTCATAATTTTTCTTTTATTTATTTCTAGTTTTCCTCTAATTTTCTTTATTTTTCGGTCTTTCTGCCTATTTTCTACAAATTTCCAGTTAATTTTCCACAGACCGACACGGGGCAGCAAGAGTGCTGCCAGCACACATCCGAACCTCGGAGATGCTGACACGTGTTTCACTCTGGGCTTTCTATGGCTGGTCCGAGCCTCCAGCTCCGGTTGAGCCTGTTTTATTGTTCTTGAACGACCTGTCATTTTCTTACCTATCGAACTACATGCCACCCAACTCTGGTTTTAAACGACATGTGATTCATAATGAGCCCTAAACCACATGTCATCCAATTTTATCTTCAAACGACCAGTCACTTGATGATTTCTTAATGTTTAGGCGACGTGTCATTCTCTACAACCCCTAAGCGACCTGCCATTTGGAACTTCTTCGGATGATCTGTCGTCTAAAGTCATACCTAATCTTCACCGGGGATTTCTGCAAAACTCTAGCCGTAATTCCTTCCTGAATCAACCCAAAAAAAATTTTGAGCGACAGTTCTTCCGTAGGCCCACTATACATTTTTCTTACTAATAAGCAACATATATAATGAGTTTACAAGGTTAATTTTATAAATGATAGCGGAAAAAAAAAAGATATAACGGTAGTGACATTTTAATATACAATAAAGTCGTTCAGGTAGCACTTGCCCCTTTTTATTGGTCGATTTTCACATCATACATTCTTGATTATGTACATTAACCCACACCCAACTACATCCATGCAATCAGCATGCACAAGCAGATATTACAAGAACCCCAAAGAAGAACTGGTGTAGCACATACATTAACCACAACCTTATTATTTTATGTAACTAACTGTAGATCAGATAAGAACTCAATTGATGATCAAGCCTTCTATGAAGGTCCTGCAGCACCAAGATCTAACGATCTGATAAAAACTTGCCAGGTGAGTGGTTAGGAACACAGTATGTCATAAAAATAATTTAGCATAACTCATAAAATAACAATGCATAATCATAATTCAATACATCAACAGACACGAAAATAAATAAATTATTTATGATATCTTTTATTAGGTGAGCACACATAGCATGATTTGTGCTGGCATACTCTCATAGTGTTTCCGGGCCTTGTATAAGACCATGATCTATCAGTGGTAATCCTATCAGTATTTTTCTCAATTTAAAGTTCTATTATAAACAGTTATATAGACTATTTGATAATTAGAGCCAAATTCCACTGACAATGCTGGATCATTAGGTGATGGTAGCTCCACCTAATCAATTCCCAAAATCTACAAGAAACGGTTAATCGATGCACGTTTATTAATAAACTCCGTCCAACTTTATTCCTCGTAATCTGGCATCTTCACGCCTCGCTACCAAACCTAGAGAGCTATGGAGGGTTGTATATATTACCCTATACAGACTCATGCTGCTTTCACATCATTACCAAATAGCACACAAAATAATATAATGAGCATATCATCTTATCGTCTTACTAACGTATAAATCGGGTCACTCAATTAACGATCACCAACATTTAACTAGATATGCATGTTCATACAAGTCTAATTATTCAAGAATCTTAGCTCAATTAAAAGAAGAAATCAAGAACTATTATGCATGCACATAAACAACCAACCACTCATAATATACGATACTTCTTAATCATAGTATACATACACACTTCCAACTCATTAATCATAACAATATTGCCTAAACATCAATTCAAAAAAAATTTCGACCCTTCTCGTTATTTTTCCTATATTTCTATCAACTTCTTTGATTCAATTGACCTGTCCAATCACTTCAGATTTAAATGAATTTAGTACCATTGAAATCTTTACAATTTTCAGTATTTTCCATAATTTTTCTTCAATTTATTTCTAGTTTTCCTATAATTTTCTTTATTTTCCGGTCTTTCTGCCTATTTTCTACAAATTTCCAGTTAATTTTCCACAGACCGACACGTGGCAGCACGAGTGCGGCCAGAACACATCCTAACCTCTAAGATATTGACACATGTTTCACTCTGGGCTTTCCATGGCTGGTCCGAGCCTGTTCTATTGTTCTTGAACGACCTGTCGTTTTCTTACTTATCGAACTACATGTCACCCAATTCTGGTTTTAAACTACATATGATTCATAATGAGCCCTAAACTACATGTCATCCAATTTTATCTTCAAACGACCAGTCACTTGATGATTTCTTAGTGTTTAGACGACGTGTCATTCTCTACAACCGCCAAGCGACCTACCATTCGGAACATCTTTGGACGACCTATCGTCTAAAGCCATCCCTAACCTCCACCGGGGATTTCTTCAAAACTCTTGCCATAATTCCTTCCTGAATCAACCCAATTAACCATTCTACCATAGCAATACATACATCAAAATACAACTCTCAAACACCCGAATCAAACCCACACATCAGTTATAGTTTTTGCACGATTTAGAACTATAAACCTATCGATCTAATCGTCTGATTTTATCAATCAAAAACTTACCTAGATTTGCTGGTATCACACTCAGTTTTCTCTCTCTAGTAGCTCACACTCTCCCGCCTTTCTTTCTTGCAGATTTTGCACACCAAAATGGTTATTCAGGGTAGGTTTGGGGCTATACCCACGCGTGTCCCCTTCACCGGATTTGTTTCAGCCATGCGTGGGTTGAAGAAGGAAATGGGTGGAAGGCTGAGGCACGTGTAAGGAAAACGAAAAGCCTTTATGGTGACTAACCCCCGCAGCTAATACGATGTTGTTTGAAGCCTAAGTAAAACTACGTTCGCTGCAAAGGATTAGGTTTTCCAACCCTAATCCACCCCCTTGCCAAAACGACATAGTTGTCTGTCATTTTGATCTTCCCCTTTCCTTCTCTTTATATATATATAATAATAATAATAATAAAATATATTTCTAATTTTGTAAAATTTAACAAAAATTCTTAATAAATAGTTTAAAATCTTGAAAAATACCTAACTATAATTATAATTAAAAAATCTTTAAATATCTAAATACATACCTTCCAAAATTCTGAAAAAATTTCTACATCCTTGTATCTCATCTTTAATCTTAATTAACTCCTTCACAACCTAAATCTCCTCGTAGTCTCCACAAAATGGTTATTTTTTATAACTTCTCACTTAATAACTAAAATGATAATAATATAAAATTCCAAAAATAAAAAGGATTCGGTTCTACTTGAAATTCCTAGTTTTCCAAACGAATTTCACAAACATTGTCGATGGTTAGTTAAATTAAAAACAATATAATGTAGGTTTCATGAAAATGAAAGTGAAATTACAAATATACCTTCATTTCGGATTTTAAAAAAACAAAGTACCCCTCTTTCTCATTTTATTTATGATAAATTTATCCTATAAACCCAAATAGGTTGATGAGAGGGTTTTATCCCTTTTGAATCCTTCTTTTCCTGGATACTGGGCTGTCCATCCAGATCTAGGCCCAACCACCAGAATCCAATCCATCGATTAAAATAGCTGGGTCTCAAACATTTCAATACCCATGTGAAGGACTGCATTTTTCAGCTCACTTTTGCTAATCTTTCCCCTGTCCTCCGTATCCAAATCAGTAAACAAATTCTCCGGGTCTCAAACATTTCAATACCCATGTGAAGGACTGAACTTTTCAGCTCACTTTTGCTAATCTTCCCCTATCCTCCGTATCCAAATCAGTAAACAAATTCTCCGCTATCATAGCAAAATCATCTTCATCCTCTAGAAACTTACGCAGACCATCCCCATTAAAAATCCAGACCACCACGGGATTCTCTGTAAATGAACAAAACCAACCAAAATTTAGCCAACATGTTTGCAAGTAAAAAATGATCAGGTAAGGCAAAGCGGAGAGATCTAAGGAGGGTTCCATCTATGACGGTAATACCTCGGTCAGACATTGTACAAAACTTAACAGAAGAAGAGTAGATGGTTTGGAAGACTTCGGGAGATGTCTTTGAAGAGGTGTTTGACAATCAACAAGACTATTGTAATAGATTGAAGATTTCAAAGGTTATTTTTTTCATTCTTTTTCGTTTCTAATCTTAAAGTTTAATATTATTGGTATATTTTGAGAATTTTTCTTTTATTTATAGTTATTATAAGAAAATAAATTTATTACAAAATTATTATTAAAACTAGATGGACATCATGTACTGGGTTAAAATCCCTAATTTTAAAAATTAATTATCTTGAATAATCTTAATTTATTTAGTCTAATTGGTTCAAAATTTTTAAGATATTTAATATTCAACATTAATATTCAAACTCTTAAATTTGATCTTTGGTCAAGACTCAATGAATTTTATAATTTAACTATGTAGGAAATCACATGGTTTTTGTTTGAATAGTTGTACAATAATGTATTGAAGATAAATCATTCAAAAATTAAAACTGAAATATTAATGTTAATTAATAGCTTTTATTTCTTTATTTTTTTTAACCACCCATTAATTCTTTTAATTATATTTATCAGCTTTTATTATTTTGTTTGTGTAACCTCACATGCTCAAGGCTATATATATAGCTTGTTTTGTTCATTTGTCAAGACACACAATTTTCTTACACTACTCTCTTATTCCTACTTTCATTATTTTTCTTGGAACTAAGCCCAATTTTGGGCAATTGTAGTAGTCATTTGGTTCCAAGTGCATATTACTTATGTTATTACTACTCTCTTATATTTCATCTACTTCTTAAGTCATTGTTATTACTTCTAATAACAATGACTTAGCAATAGAACAAGGAGTAAAAGCCGTAGAACAGAAAAAAATTTCAGATCAGATTTTATCACTATTTTTTTAACTGAAAATTCTTATAGAGTTAATGATGAGTTTGTATTTGCTTTTCTAATAGAAGAAGATCCAAAAACTTATAAAGAAGTGATTTCCTCTATTGATGCTAATTTTTGGAAAGAAGCGATTAATAGTGAGATTGATTCTATTAAAATTAATAATACTTGGATTTTAGTAGACTTGCCAAGATATTGATTATTTTGACACTTATTCTCCAGTAACCAAAATAGCCACTATAAGATCTCTTATAGGAATTACAGCTATTAATAATCTTGTGGCTCCTCAAATGAATGCAAAAACAACCTTTTTAAATGGTGATTTAGAAGAAGAAATCTATATGGAACAACCTGAAGGATGTGTGATTGTAGGCCAAGAAAATAAGGTATGTAAACTTAAGAAATCTCTTTATGGTCTTAAACAAGCACATAAGCAATGGTATGAAAAATTTGATTAAACTTTAGTAAATAATGGTTTTATTGTGAATAGATTTGATACATGTGTTTATTCTAAAATGTATGAGTCTGAATGTGTTATTATCTGTCTTTATGTGGATGACATGCTTATCTTTGGAACCAATATAGATGTGATTGATAAAACAAAAATATTATTTATCCTCTAAATTTGACAAGAAAGATTTAGGAGAGGTTGATGTAATTCTTGGAATTAAATTAAAGAAAACAAATAATGATTTTTCTTTATCTCAATCACATTATGTAGAGGAAATATTGAAAAAATTTATTTGTTATGATGTTATTCCTATAAGGACACCTTATGATTCAAGTATATCACTTAAGAAAAATTATGGTAATAGTGTATCAAAAGAATAATATGCAAAAATCATAGGAAGTGTTATGTATCCATGAATTGTACTCGACCTGACATTGCTTATGCTGTAAGTAGGCTAAGTTGTTATACTCATAATCCTAGTAAAGAACACTGGAATGCACTTCATCGACTTTTAAGATATTTAAATGAAACCGTGAATTTGAGTTTGCATTTTACTAAATTTCCTGTGGTCTTAGAAGGATTTTGTGATACAAATTGTGTAACTGATAACGATGAAATTAATTCTACTAGTGGTTATGTTTTTACTTAAAGAGGAGGTGCTATATCATAGAAGTCGTCTAAATAGACTTATATAGCTCGTTCCACCATGGAATCTGAATTTATTACACTTGAGTTGGAAGATCAAGAAGTCGAATGGTTGAGGAATCTATTAGCAGATATTCCATTGTGGGGGAAAAATTTGTTGCTTGTTTTCTTATATTGTGATTCGCAGGCTGCCATTGGAATTGCCAAGAATAATGTGTATAATGGTAAGAGAAGATATATCCGTATAAGGCATAGTACGGTAAAGCAATTATTGAAAATTGGAGTAATTTTTCTAGATTATGTTAAATCTGAGAGAAACTTGGCAGATCCTCTTACTTAAGGATTAACGAGGAAGATTATTTTTGAGTCTTCAAGAGGAATGAGTCTTAAGCTCATAGATTGAGCATTAAGCTCTTATTTGTTCTACAGCCCAAATTTTTGGGAGGTCCTTATAAATTATGGACTTGATGGATAAAATCTTAAATTTTTTAATCCATAGCCTTTAGTGGCGGTCTAAAAGGACTTCATGGATTTTTTGAGCTATTTGAAGCTCTTGAATGTTTTATAGCCCTTTATGAAGGGTGGTCTAAATTTTAGACTTGATAAAACATGCTATATGAGTGTATAGGTGGGCCGCCTATTATGAAAGAAATAGATTAAACTTTCTAGAGCACTCATGGAAAAGACCAAGGTATGAGCATGACCATTATTGATAAGTATCATATCGCGAAACCAATCTATGTTAAAGGTATAATATGTGTTGTAGAGATTATTCAATATATAATCAGTAAAAGTTCAAAAGACATTGATTCTTACTTTTATTGATTAAGTTGTTACATTACTTCACTATGCAATAATTCAATCAAAAGATATTGTTGTTTAAGTATATAAACCTTTCCTTTGCCCAAAATATTTTATTAAACATGTCATTTGTGGAGGATTGTAGGAAATGACATGGTTTTTTTTTGAATAATTGTACAATAATGTACACATTGAAGATAAATCATTCAAAAATTAAAACTGAAATAATAAAAACTGAAATATTAATTCTAATTAACAACTTTTATTTCTTTGTTTTTTTGTAACACACAATTTTCATACAGTACTCTCTTATTTCTACATTCTTTATTTTCCTTTGAGCTTAGCCAAATTTTGGGCAATTGTAGTAGTCATTTGGTTCTAAGTGCACTTCCCACTAGTTCAAGTGAGATGTGTGCTAGTGTGTTAATCTTAGGAAGCAATGACCTTTAGATTGTACCAAAGTCTAGTCGAATTTTGTTTTCAAGGCAGTGGATTTAACTCACGGCATAGTTTTTTTAAAAATTCTTATTCTCTATTTTGTATATTTTCTTTCCTCACATTCTACAGACTATACCCACTAGATTTGAAATCTGCAATTTGTTTGGTGAAATAAAATTAAAGTTAGAATAAGAAATAGGTTTCCTATAAAACTAATGACTGCAGCCCCATATGTTTTGTTACCCAGACGTCAAACTAAACACTTGTTGATTTGTGTTGCACGCACTCATCTTAGTGCTGATTTTGATATGTCAATATGGTCTTAAAATATTATCTGGATTTTGATAAATATCATGTTTTAAACGTCAAAATCAGATATTTTTAAGCAATTTGGGCCGAAAATCTCATTTGAGGACTTACAATGTTAGTGGGTCTTAGGTTATAAATCGAGATTTGATTGTAGATTGGATTATTTTGAAGAAAAATATTAATGTTAGGAAATTATTATAATTATTTATTTAAAATTATTAAATTATAAAGACGGTTCTAATGTTGATTTTGAAATCTTAATACTATAGATTGGTCTAATGGTTGTATTTAAGGTTATAAAAATTTTCAAAGAATTTTCGGTAGAGTATTTATAATTTTTATGATTTTTCTAAGAAAAATTAGAGGATGTTTGATTTTTAGTAAATCAAATATTTATGAGAAAAATAATTTAATAGTACTGATGAATAGTTCTATTTATAAGAATATTTATAAGGAGTCTTTAAAAATTTTCAGTATATTTTTCAGAAATTTGTACAATTTATTATGGATTTTATAATAATTTTTAGTATTAAAAGAAATATATATAATATTAATTATATTATATTATATATTAAAGGGCTACATGTGCCCAAAAGCGATGATTCACTCACTTTTCTTGCATCCACCTTCCTCTTTCCTGGTCACACAAATCCCGTTTCCTCTACATCGTTTCTAGTATATGTCAAGCCACAAAAATGGTTCCAGCTGGATCGACCCCTTCTCACAAGTCGACTCCGACCATCCTGGTGTAGATTTTGGCCTCGAATCACTGAGTTTAGGCCAGTTTTCATCTGTGTAATACCAAATGTTATTTTGCTTGGTGTGCTTGACTTAGGACACCACTATCATAATACCAGATCCTCACTATCGTGCAGCCTTAATTAGCCCAACTAGTGAACCAATTGAAACCACACAAGGCTTATCTTATAAAACTCTCAAAATACCTCTTTCAAAAAAAAATACAGACAATTTAAAACTTTGTTTTAATAAGAGCACGGTATCATTTATTTAAAATTGACTAGGAAATATCAGAACTACACAAAGAAATAACACAACGGATTCACACATTACAATTACCTCGGAAGACTTTATGAATGAAGGCCAAAAGACCAAACTCAATTACTATACAAAAATCAAGGCCCAACGGCCACATACTTGGGTATGCATCAAATCAAAAATAAACAAAAACATGCCGAGTGATCAATTCATGAGTGCAATAGTCCAGCTCCTAAAGGACTCCAAACAATAACTTGAGGGATCACGGCAATGCTCAAGGCTAATCCTGAAAAAAAAGGACAACTGGGTGTGAGATCACAAAAACCTCCGTGGGAGTCCAAACATCATATACAATCGAGGGGGAAAGGAGGCAAACCGTAAAACAAGTATAAACATACCTTTATTCATAAACACGCTTTAATTCAACCTGTGCATTCTATAATGCAAAGCAACCTCACATATGCAAACACAAGCCATTATCCAAAGTAAACAGTAGATAGTATCCCATGTAACCCAACAGGTGAATAAATCACAAATCCCATAAACATGCCATCTCACACTCATACTGGGAAATAGGCCCAAAACCTATCGAGGTGGACATAAAAAGAAGCTAAGAAAAACTTCCCCGTGTATGGAAGATCTAAAGCCCCGTTGGTGGGTTTTTCATGCATGTATTTTTAAAGTATAATATAGTACTCATATTCATAAACCCATCCACCAACGTTGTCCAAATCAAGTGGAGGAAAAACTGCATACAAATATACATCACGCTCGATCTTATAGTATAGTATATGATACATCGCATAATTATATTCGCACATAGTAATATTGAGCTTATATTCACATACCATCTACATTGCTCCAAGCAAGTGACTGGCTCCACTCAAACCCTCGTACACTACCTAGCAAATATAATAAATACCATCCCCACCACTCCTAGGTAAGCAACTATACCCTTTGCATGGATCTCATATACTTACCTCGCATTAGCAAAGTACAAAGAACCGTCAATTCCATATAAATATATGACGTATATATTCAAAGGTATATTTACCATCTCAAAGTGCACATCAATTCGCACAGTTTATGAATAGAGAAAACAGTAGGCTTATATGCATGATAATGGACTCATTACTCTCATCATCATTACACACCATCAAATCCACATATGTGATCATGCACAATACTTTGTCGCCAATTAATTTATACATATGTGCTCACATAGAAGATAAAGAATCAACTCACCCTCAGAAGTCGCACCAATTTCATTGATATCAACAAGAAAATCTAAGCACGAAAATCCACCAACAAAATATCAAAGGTCGAACATACAGATTCTCCATAATCACGTCTCCAAAATTCCAACTTAACCTCTAAGGGAAAGGTTGACTCGAAGGTACTCTTCAAGAAATTTAAGCAGTAGGAGTTGGTTAACAAGGATCAATAAACTCATTGGTAAACGATCTCTCATACAAGGATCAATTTCTACCACTCACCTCTTTCTCTTAACCTTAGGACTCTAAATGATCAAAGCATGGGGAATCTTCAAGATACTTATCTAAGGTTGGGAAAGGTGTTGGTAGACATTTGGTTAATGTTAGGTTGGTTGCGGTTTTTAAAATTGGGTGTGGGTGTGTTGGGGCCATGGGTTGATAGGGACCACGACTATATAGACTAGTCATGGGTGTGTCCGGGGGCCACAAGCATATGAATTGGTCATTGTCTGTCTAAGGACCATGATCATATGGATGTGTCTAGGGACCACAATTGTATAAATTGGTTGTGGGTGTACTGGGTCACTGGTGAATAAACTGGTCATGATTTGACTAAGGCCACGTCTGTATAGACTGGTCTTGGTTGTGTCTGGGGGTCATAGGCGTATAAGCTAGTCATCGTCTGTTTGGGTCTTGGAAGTGTATACCGAGTGTGGGTGTGTCAAGGACCGTGGATGTTTGAACTGCTTCTGCGTTTGTATTAAGTCCGTAAGTGTGTGTATATCCGGGGCCTTGGGGCTATGAGTGTTGGGGCTTCAGAGGTATGAGTGTTGAGGCCTCAGATGTATAAGTGTTGGGGGCCTTGGGTATAAACTGCACGGCGGTGTGTTGGGGCCACAAGGGTATAAGTGTTGGGGTATGAACTGCATGGGGGTGTACTAGGGACACGGTTTTTGGGTTTTCTCACACTCGCAAGAGCTCCATTTTACTTGCAACAAACACCCGAAATCCTCTCATAACTCCCTTAAAATCTCACAACACAAACCTCTCACATATACCTGCATAAATCCATCACAAACATACATTTCCAAAACAGTTCACCAACAAAATCCCTCAACATACTATGAACATCAAACCTTACAAATCTCACATTCTCACCATTTATTCCTACACAATCAATGCTTGTGATATATATTAAAATACATGATTTGCACAGCCAAAATATATCATACACATTGCATGCTCTAAATATGATATTTAAACATATTCCCACTAACGGATGCATCACAATCAAACCAAAACATATTTTCACATTTTAATTAAAGAAAGCAAAAAGATTTCCTTTCATGAGTATGAAGGATAGAGTCCCACCTCATGAAGTGCAGATCACAGCTATAACAACCTCAGCCTTAATAAGCTCTTGGAATACCACTTAGAATGTACACTATCACACAAGGTCAACACAACTAAACTTTAGGGAAAACCAACTACCAAACCAAAAGGACATGAAACTAGACTCAAGACCACTCTAAAACCACTCTAAACTCTTAAATAATAACAATCCAACGTGAATCGACCATCTAAAATCAACCCTTACACAACTCGAAGGGAAAAGTGAACAACTCTTCTCTAAAAATACCATCCGGAATCGATTCTACACCAAAAAAAGGCAGAAAATAGTTCTAATCAACTCAACAACATCAACATAACACCTCTTAAGCATTGAAATCACACACACATCAAAACCCAACAAATTCAAAATCGCACCCAAGCCATCAATCCAATAAAAACCACCCAAACAGTGTAATAAAGACACACAAATAAACAAACAACCCTAGGAAATATCAAATCTATCAAAAGAAACTCAAAAAAAATCAAAGGAAAGCATAAAATCAGGCTTACCAAGCCCAAGTGCGAAAATGTCCAAAAATCTGAAAATCTCTTGATTCGCCACTCCGATCGAGTTTCTACTTGTGGAAATCCATAGGAAAAGCAAGTGGAAGTATTTAGGAACTAAACCCATTGGTTAATTTAGGTTAGAAATCGATTTTGAGGAGTGGGGGTTCATGTGGGTGTATGTGCTCTTAAGAGAAGCGGAAGGGGTTTAAGGACTTAGAAAATTTTCTAAGTCCTTAGGTGTTTGGGCTAGGTATTTATACTCCAGAGCTCGGAAAAGTCTGAAAGTCCCAAAATGAATTTTCTAATATCTAACACACACCAAATAGACAAAATTGACATTTGAATAACTTTAAAGGTCAATCTTGAGCTTTACAATCACTAATGGGCCTCGAAAAATAAAAATAAATCAAAAGTGGAAAGTTTGGGTAATAGGGGCTCCTGTCCGCCCACAATGGGTTCGATACACTCACAATAGGTTTCAAAGGCACAATATGGGTTTCCATTGGACACAAATTCACACAAGACGATATTAAATCACACTTACGCACTAAAACCACAAACAACATATCACGCAATTCAATCAACACACGGCTCTATGACTGTGTCCATGTCACTCGGTCAACTAGTCCATTGTCTAGTCAAAAGGTCACAACTGACTAGTTCTTAGGTCAAAGATCACAATCAAATGGTCAAACTACCCAACTTGAACCAATCCGGATAATCTGACAATACACATCGGCTGACCGGACACTCCGAAGGACGGGGTCACACACTGAGGCTTAGGCAATGCGTGGAATGGCCTATGCGTGACATGTGTAGGTTTGGAATGAGGGTCAGGTGTAGTTCTAGCAACACCAGGCATTGCCATGTGTTGCACTCTGATTGGATGAAATTTAATTAATTCCTGGAAAATGATAAATATAGCTAGAAATTAATGAAAAATCAGGAAAATAGTAAAAAATTGAGAAAAACTACATAAAAATGAAAAAAAAATACTAGATTTAATTTGGAGTCTATTGGTATCAAATTTGTATTAATTGAACTTGATTTGATAGGCCAATTAAATCAAAAAAGATTTGGAAAATTAAAAAAAATAGGAAAAATACCTGGTTGGGTCCCAGGTCGATTTTAAGGTAGAAACGCATTGAATTAAGTAGTTAGACATATTATTTTATGTTGTATTGTGTGATCGAGTATAAATTATGAAGGATTTGAGATCTTTGTGCGTAGGTGGACTCCTACAATGATAAGAACTCGAGGAATCAATCTGGAGCGTCATCGACGGCTATAAGGGCTTCCAAACCTGTGAGTTCATGGAAACTTCTTTTTGATTGCTTAATTTCTGGCATGAGTAGTAAAACATGATTAATATGGAATAATTAATTGTATTTGTGCATGCATGTGCTTGAGAAGTGTTATGTTGAGCATGATAACGGGTATAATATGCATCGAATATTATATTATGCCATAAAATGCATGAATATGCCTGTTTTTCTATGCTTGGACTATTAAAATGCATAAAATGCATTGGATACATTCGGGAATTGATATCAGCATGTGGAATGCACTGATTCCATATAGAGTAATCTATAAGAGCTCTCCGGGTCTGGTAGCATGGCATGAAGATATAAATCATGAGGTCATAAGGTTGGAATGAATTTTTAATTATTTATTATTAATTAAATTATAAATTAGGATCTTATAATGTAGGGATCGATTAGGTGTAGCTACCATCACCTAATGCCCCAACATTGTCAGTGGATCAGGCTAGGATTCAAATTGGACATGGATTTGTCTACTGTATGATGTGATAAGATAAAATGAATGCTAATGAAAATAGAGTGTCATCGACGAACTCCAGTCCTATCCCCGGTCCGGATAGACTGGAAGATATTTGCAAGCTCAAATCACAGTTATATGTGTTTTGATGAGTAGTCATGCTTGTTGCAAGTAAATTGACTGTGAATGCCTAAGTTAAGAGTGTGTTGTGATTAAAACATTAAATCCCAACACATCTTGACTTATGCTATGATTGCATATGAAATTTCATGTATATTTTCCCATCCGCTCACCTGGTAGGATTCTGCCAGAATGTTGACATGAAATGCAGAAAATTATAATTAGAATCTCACTCCCAGGCAATACCAGGAAACAAATAGGATGGAACAGTTGCAATCAAGGTAATTTTAGGAGTATGATATTTATAGCATTTCCCATTGAATGTATGAGTATTCTAAAGCCAATGTATTAAATTGATTCCTGGGTATTAGTGCTAAAATTGATCATTTACCAATGTCACCTATATAACATCATGTTTTTTTTTAAAATTCTGCTATATGATATATCGATTAATTCTTATAACTTCTTCTCCGTTTTATTTATATATCACTAGCATTGTAGGTTATTATATAAATTGCTGGATGATATGATTGTCACGATCCAGACTCCCAGTCCAGCAGGCCCGAACGTGTTGTGAATGATCCATTCACTACAACGCTGAGTTGGACTTCTAACCACTTGGCCCAAAAGATGCAATTTGTTGCAAATGATCCATTCACATAACACATATAAGCCCAAGACCTCCTCCACTCCTTTCCGATGTAGGATTGGGTAACTTGACCCCCTATGCAAGCTGGGTCTCACAATCTCCCCTCTTTATAGATCTCGCGCCCTCATGAGAGGATCCCAAATGTAACTGACTTGGGTCCAAACTCATAGGCCCAAACTTAAACACACAACACACAATACACAACACAGCCCAAGCCCATACAAAAAAGGGAGTGAGATTGGCTCCACTACCATTTATCACGACTTGGCCCCCATACCCTAAGCTCAGCGGGCCCAGACGTGTATGTGCATGTGATGGATCACAACTGTAATGCGAAGTTGGGCTTCAAACCATATGGCTCAAAGGATGCATCTTGTTACACAACACAAGATCCATTCACACAACACAAGATCCATTCACACAACACATATAAGCCCAAGATCTCCCCCACTCCTTTTTGATGTGGGATTGGGTAACTTGACCCTCTACGCAGGCTGGGTCTCCCAATCTCCCCTCTTTTCAAACTGGTCTCATAATCTACCCTCTTTATAGACCTCATATCCTCAAGAGGGGAGCCCAAACGTAACTGACTTTAGCCCAAACTCACAGGCCCAATTGTGAACCCAACACACAACATGGCCCAAGCCCACCCAGAAGAGGGAGCGATATTGGCTCTGCTACCATTTGTCATGGCCAGGCACCCGGAGCCCACACCCAGTGGGCCCAAATGTGTATATGCGTATGATGGATCACAACTACAATGCTGAGTTTGACTTCTAACCACATGTCTCAAAGGATGTAACTTGTTGCAAATAATTCATTCACACAACACATATAAGCCCAAGACCTCTTCCACTCCTTTCCGATGTGAGATTAGGTAACTTGACCCCTTATGCAAGCTAGGTCTTCCAATGACAATGTATATAGTGGGCCTATGGCGATTGTCGTGTAAAATTTTTTAATTCTGAAAGAATGACAAAATTTTTTTTTTGAGGATTCTGCAGGAGATTAGGACATGAATTTTGAAGAAATATTTGGTGAGTGAAATACGAAACAAAGATGAAAATATCCATAGTGAAATCTATGTTAGGAATTTAAGGCTTTTGAAAATTTGAATGGTCCGTGATCACCCCCTTTACATGAATCGTCTTGTCTTAAATAATCAAAATTTTGATTATTTGGACAACTACAAAATGATGACATTTAGGATTCATACATAACACAGTATTTTTTTAGCGTCATTAGCATATACTAATGATATGTTCTTAACAATTTTTCATGGGGTGAATATCACTAAATAATTAGATGTTTGTAAAACTTAACAAATTTTTTTATACTACATTTTTTTATAATTATTGAAGGTATAATCAACTATATCTCATTATTTTTCAATCTTCAATAAGAGGAAATGTTATCTGAGTCAAATGGTTGTCTGTATTTTTATACTACATATTTAAGTGAATGCTATAAGAACAAAGCACAGTTCCCAAATCCTATGATTCTCGTTATTACCGTGATACGATTGTTATGAAATATACAAGAGTTTATACAGTGTTAGTACATAAAATAAAACATCTATATAAATGGAAGACAAATGAAAAATAGAATAGAAGTACTACGGCAGAGTTAGGAAGGCTATATTTCAAATGTTGGTGGAGTACCAAAGAAGAGGAAATGTAGTACCCCCACCCCAGGCTGAGCAGGAATCAGTTATAACCCAAAAGTTGTTCCAAATGTTAAAACAAGCCAAACAATTGGGATGCACCAACTTCTTTGGCAAGTTTATCGATGCAACTCGAGCTAAGAGATGGATTGATAGGGTATCTGAAACTCTTTAGGATAAGGGACTGATTGAGGTCGATAGGTTAAGAGTAGCTTCTAGACTTCTTGAGGGTGATGCTAAGGTATGGTGGAGGACAGTTCCAACTAGGTATGTAGTAGACCATAATTAGGCAGATTTTTTGCATGAATTTCATGAACAATATTACTCGAGTTTCCACCGAGAAAAAAAGAGGAGAGATTTTTATATGCTTAGCAAGATACCAAAATGGTCATCGAGTATGAAGCTGAATTATGAGAATTATCTAGCTTTGTACCCAAAGTTATAACTCTGAAAGAGATTATGAATCAACGATTTGAGGATGGATTAACGTTCCCTATTAGAGCTTGTATGGGTTCAACCTCGGAGTTTAGCTATCATGCCTTAGTGCAAGTTGCTTTACGTGCTGAAAGGATTGTTCAAGCTTTAGAAGCAATTAACAAGGGGAAGACACCCTTATGTGCTTTACCTATAATTAAGGAAACTCCACCTAGTAAAACAGTGTACCAGCAGAATATTTCCGGATCTAGTGGTTCATATTAGCATATGTTGAGAATTAAGGATGGAAAACCAAGCGTAAGTGAAAGATCAAAATCTAAGAGAGATGGTTGTGTAGGAAGTTTATGTTATAAATGTTATAGACCTGGTCATATTGCCTCGACATGTTGAAGTAAACTCGTAACATCTCCGTCAAGGCAAACTACCCCATAAGAAATAACACATAGTATTGATATACAGATGGTATATGATAGAAATCAAATAGATCCGGAGAAACAAGTTCATGTTAATAATGAGGGCGTAATGCAAGGACCAGAGAAGACCACTACGATGCCCGATGAACTCGAACCTAATATTGAAAAGAAATGATGCTAAGGAAATTAAGAATAGATATGGATAATGAATAACTATTTGTTGTGTTGAAAAATTAGGTCATTGTTAATGTGTTGTGTATGATGTACACTTGATAGAGTGGTGTGTGTGAATAAGGTGAACGAATGATGTGTATAAATAATATGTATTATGATTAAGAATAATATAAAGTGTTGTTTGTGACTAGCATGAGACTAGTAGGATTGATTAAGATTTGAGAAGTAACGGGTTGGTATAAGTAGAAAATAAGGGAGGTGCTGCTAAAATTTATGTGAAGTTAATCGAGCCATATTAAAATTTAATTAAATACTCCGTATAGGGGATGAATAAAATTTTAGGCCGTGGATTACGAAAAGAGTTCGTGATTTAAAGTGATTAAGTTGTGCATTATGATGATAGAAAATTGACATACGAATCGTATATAAGTGACTCCTCTAGAATTGTGTACTAAAGTATGATGTCACAATGAAAAGAAATATATAGATACGAGTGTGGTATGCATGTGCATGGAAGTTAAATTTGGCATAGAAAGCTAAGAAATTTTATAGAAATCTAGAGATCTAACTGATAAATCAGGACTGCAAGAGTTCCTAAAGGAAGTCATATGGAGTGATCCAAATTTGATTATTTGGATTGTAACAGGTTCTAGTTGTACTAATGGATAGATTGTTAGACCTTAGATATGGAGATTGGTGATAAGGAATCATAGTGTGAAAGTTTGGTATGCTCGAGTGCATGATTAGAGCTGGATTTGATAAGTCTGCCAAGCTTTGCCAGAGCTTTGAAGTGATGTTCAAGACATATATATATATATATTTAGTATTCTGCGATAAGAAAAAAAAGAATGGTAATATGTACAACAGATTCAGGAAATAGGAAAATAAAGTAGTTAAGGAAGACTTGTGTATCAGTACATTGTGTTGGAAAAGTGTAACACAGGAGGAATTAAGATAGTAATTAAAATATGAATAAATTGAAATTATTAAGGAATCAAATTCCTATTTATAAAACTCCTAATTTGTGGATTATAGAAATTATCCTAACAATGTCTCGTATGACTAACTAGTCATACAAAAGGATACTAATTGTGCTGAGTTTATAGCACAACTGTATAAGAAAATGAAATTCAAAATAAGAGAAAATAATACATAGAGGGTCGACCCAACCTAGAAAAAATCAAAGGATTTTTAATAAGAATTTATCTATGCATTAATGAAAAGAAATCAGAAAAACAATTAAATGAATTCTTACAAAAAGGGGCAAATGGAGAAAGAAATTATAAAAGCATAAGTAACTAAGAAAAATACGAACAAGGTAAATGATAATTCGAGACTAAACAAATATAATTATCTCAGAAAGAGATGAAGGATCAAGGAAGAATTAGTCTAGGGGATACTAATCTTAATGAAATAAAAGTTATAATGTGAGACCTTGATCCTTTTCTTGATAGATGTCCTAGAAGTTCAGGTACCGGTGCAGTTGAAATAACCATTTTGCCCCTGAAGAAATGGATGTGTGGTGGCCAGAAATGGTTTTGATGGTTCCTTTCTATTTTGATTCATTTCATTTCCTTCCTATTTTATTTCTTTCCTATTTCATTTCTTTCCTATATGGTTTCTTTCCTATTTTTAAGAGATAATTCTAGATTTAATTCTTAAGCATTATCTCTTTATATCTAGCCTTAAAAGTAGGGAAAGTTAATCCCATTAAATCCTATAAATGCACAGCCGACCATACACATATCTCCACACAAAAAATACCTTAAATTATCACGTGATATACCCTTCCTTTTTCCCCTTGTTGCCGAAATTCTTCCTACACAAACCATAGCCGGATTCTTTCATTTTTCATCCAATTTTTACAAATAATAGCTTATTGGAATCTTTTTTTCATTCTACAACTTATTATTTTAGTTTCACAAGCAAAGGCTAGTGTTTCCCCTTTAATTTTTTTCCGCATTTTCTAGAGTACTTAGCCGAATTTCTTCTGATTCAACCCCTTATTGATTTTTGTTTCAATTCATCTTCATCATTTGAATGTTTGGTACCTATCCTTGTTATGTTGTGATGAATTCAGCCCTTGTATCCTTCCATATACAGAAATCGGCATGCCTTATTCCTAATCCTATGTTTGCCAAAATTTGATCAATTGACTTGTCTATTGTTTTCAGATCTTGTTCCTTTTAATTATTTGAGTAATTGGCACCTATTCCTTTCTTATATTCATGAAATCGCAACCCCTAACCTCTCTAATGTTGAAATCACATATACCCTATTAAGCTATAAGTGTACCGAAATTTATACTATAAATTGGGTTGAATAATCAGATTGATTCTTGTTGTGTCCTTAGCTATCACATCACACATCCAAGGGGAGGTACCAGCTGCATCTAATCTCAGGTTTTTAGTAGGATTGGTGAGTGGAATTGGTAAGAAACTAGGATGTTTATTTGATTTATGAATATGTATGCTTAGTATGGTATTGTCATTTCCTTATATGTGCTTAGGTGGTTCTGATCTTCTTGATAGAGACAAAGGACTAGCTACTCGTTCAGACGCAAGAGAGGTAGGATATATGCTTCATTGGTTTCTCCAGAGATCCTTTTGTTTGTTTGATGATTCGGTTTATTTTTCTTGATATGCTCATGCTTGTGGTTTGGTATATATGCTTGTGATACCCTTGGCAGATTGCGGATCCCTATGCTAGGATTGAGTGCCTATTTCGGTTATATCTTGCGTATTTGACTTTCTGATTGTATTGGGATATAATTGAGGATGCCCTGCTGTGTTGCTATGCCTTGTACTTACTTATGTTTACTTATACTTATTTGTTATGTCAGGATCCTCTTTCCGGTAGCCATTCGGGGTAAGTTACTATTGCTAGGAGAGGAGAGGTACTTACTGGTATGGGAGTCGCATGGGTGGCTGTAAGGACCCAAACCCAACCTATTAGGACCCTTACCGTCGTGAAACCCAAATAAGAACTCATAAGGTCCTATTTGAATCCCACAAGGATCAAGTCACCTAATTATCAATTTTATTGGTTGATTCATATGTTATTTAAAGGTTGGAGCATGTTTATACATTAATGAATTTCTGGCTTATACGGAGTGAAAGAAAATATCAGCGGAAGACTTACGTTAACATTGAAAACAAGTGGAAACATCAACCAATAGTATCATGTATATTTTGGAAGTAACAAGAAAGAGAAAGAGGGATTGAAAAGCCAGAATGCAAATCCACACAAATTCAAAGACATGGCATGCGCATTCAATAGGAAAGGGGGGTGCAAATATACTGCAAATTCGTCCAACCATGCAGTCTTGATCTCACAGCTTTGGTACCAGCAACAAAGCACACACCTAAGCCCGCAAAAGAGGAGAAAAGAAGGGATGAAATTACAAGAATCTTAGTAGGGTCACAGCATTATAAGTCTTAGGGATTCCCAATCAAACATCTCCTAATAACCAAAAGATCAAAACCTAAAACCCAGTTAAGATATCTAATTAAAACCGCAAGCATCAATCACACACAATAGGGGCCAAAATCATCACAAACACAGATAATATAAGGGTAGGCTGAAATTAATAGAAAACAAGGGGAAAGACTGAAAACACTTCTTATTCAGAAGCACACAGGCAACTTATAACATAATCTGGTTTTCTAAATCATGGTTTGTCCCCATCTGCCCATGTTGTCCAAAGCTATACTGAAAAAATGGTAAAACGGTTAGACAATCAATATTCAGTAAGCTTAACATCCAGACTCGAACTGGCCTATAGGGCATCTTGATGACCAGTTTGTCCAGACTCAAACTGGCCTACAAGGCATCCTGACATCCAGACTTGAACCGGCCTACAAGGCATCCAGCGAGCTCTTGCTGGGAATAACCACCCATAACCTCCCGGTTCAATAAGCACCTCTCCTCTTCCTAGGAGCAACAATACTTACCTCGCATGGCCAGCGACAAATAGATCCTTCAAACAAAGCACAAACAAGGCACATACATGCATACACACATAGTACACGCATACATAAATCACAATAAAGAATCCTCAATCAAATCACAATACAATCACAAATCAATAAGCATATCATAGCCATATGTATGCCTTTCTAATTTACCAGATTATCCCAAAGATAAATCACCCAATTATGCAATCAATTCAAAGATAATCAAACCGAAATCAACAACAAATCAAGCATTCAATCAAGGGTAACCAAAGGAACCGATGAGGCATAAATCCTACCTCTCATGATTCTAAATCAGATGCAATCCTCTGTCTTTCCAATAAGATCAGAATCTCCTAAACAATCACAAGGCGAAGACCACACAATACTAAGCCACAAGATTACTTAATTAAAACCAAAGGCATTGGGAATCCTTACCAATTAACCTACAAAAATCTAGTGATCTGGATGTAGCAATATATTTTCCCCTGAATGCGTGATGTGATGGCCAAAAATTTAGCGATAAACAACTTGATTATTCACCCTAATTCATCATACAAATTTTGGCAACACCTTAGAGCATAATAGGTAAATTGCAATTTCATCATTAGAGAGGTTAGGGGTTGCGATTTCATCATTAGAGAGGTTAGGGATTTCGATTTCATGAAATTAAGAAAGGAATAGGTGCCATTTACTCAAATGATTAAAAGGAACAAGATCTGAAACCAATAGATAAGTCAATTAATCAAATTTGGCAAACATCGGGTTAGGAATAGGGCATGCCGATTTCATGTATAGGGAAGATTCAAAGGATGAATTTATGATTTTACAACATGAATGGATGCCAAACAATCGTATGAACAAAAGGAATAACAACAGAAATCAATTGAAGAAAAAATCACACAATCTTGGCACCAAAACTGACTTATTACAACTTGCATTTCGACACGGAAGAACTAACCTTTTGATAACCAACCCAAGATAGGTAGATAGAGTATGGAAAGATTTTTCCAACAAGCTATTATTTGCAGAAATCCGATAAAGAATGAGAGAGTTATGGTAGGATTTTCTCACACAAATCGACAAACTACGACTTGAATTTTGATAGACGAAAACTAACCTTCTGATTACCAACCCAATATAGCTAGATATAGGATAGAAAGAGTTTTCCAACAAGCTATTATTTGTAGAAATTCGATAAAGGATGAGAGAGTTATGCTAAGATGAAGATTAAGGAATTTCGGCTAGGGTTTAGGCAAAATTCGAAAATTGAGAGGAAGGAGATAAATTTCGAAATTTCTAGGTAGGTTTTGGTATGTTTAGGTAGGATAGGCTGGCCACTCTTTTATAGGTGTCTAAGGAGGTTTAGCTAAGAGATAATTCCCTACTTTTAAGCTTAAAAGGATAATTAAAGGATAATTCTATTTAAAAGGAAACTCTCTTAAAAGAGATATTTTATTTAAAAGGAAGAATTATCTATTACCTTGGATAATAAAAGATAAAACTAAGGATAATTAATATAAAAATACCAGAATTAAAACAGAAAATATCTGGCAGCAACCATTTTAGGCCATCAAACATCTATTTCTTCAGGGGTAAAATAGTCATTTCAGCTGCATCGGCTCCTGGACTTCCTGGATATCTAAATTAGGAAGGATTGGGGTCTCATAGTGGCAATCCCCAACAAGAGCCCGCTGGATTCCTAGTCCTTATATGGCTAGAAGCCTAGTCCTTGTGTGGCTAGAAGCCTAGTTTTTATGTGGCTAGAAGCCTATTCCTTGTGTGACTAGGTGTCTTGTCCTTGTGTGGCAAGATGCCCTTATCCTTGTATGGCTTAGATACCCTTGTCCTTGTGTGGCTTAGATGCCCTTGTCCTTGTGTGGCTTAGATGCCTTGTCCTTATGTGGCAAGATGGATAGGCTTGCTAATTAGATTGTTCGCAAACCATTTATCCTTTGTGCAGGTAAGCCTTGGACAACACAAGTGGAAGGGGATAGTCATTCAATTGTTCAAATCAGATGATGAATTACCTACCTGTGTACTTCTGGTTTCAGAAGTGTTCTTAGTCCTCCCAACACTTAGTGTTTTCGACCCTACCCTTATTATACTTGTTTGATGTTTGTTTGATACCCCTTTAGTAGTATATGTGAATTTGATGTTGATTGGGAGATGAATGTTTAGATTTCTGTAGATCTTATGATGTTGTGACCCTATTGAGATTCTTGTAATCTCATCCCGTTTTTTTTTTCATTTTTCAGGCTTAGGTACATCTTCTGCAAATGGTATTGGGGTGTGAGATCAAGGTTGCACAATGGGACGATATTGCACCGCATTTGCATGCCTCCTTTCTTGCTGGATTGATTGCGCATATACCTTGATTCATGCTTGCTTAATTCGACTACTTTCTAGTTTTATGATACTCTAATTTTCTTCCCAATTTTCTAAACATGTTTGGGATTGTTTACTGGATTTTGAGACTCCTTTGGGACTTGTGTGTTATGGTTCCATTGATTATTTATAAAGACTTTCGCTGATGGGTTTTACTCACTCCGTATGATATCAAATAGTACGTCTAATATTAAATATGCTTCAACCTTTAAAAACATAAGAATGAACTTTAAAATGCGTAATTAGTGTGACTTGAGCCTTGTGGGATTCAGATAAGTCCATGGAAGGGCTTGTTTGGGTTTCACGACAGTAAAGGTCCTAATAGGTTGGGTTTAGGTCCTTATATATAAGAAAGGTAAATTTAGGCTACACTAACCCCAATGGAACAAAAGGAATAGTGGCTATGGAACTAGTCGACTAACAATACTCTAACCTTAGGGAAGTATAGTGTATGAACATATTTTGGGATTGATCACCCCAGTATTTAGATTACTGGGTGTTACCTCAGATTACTATGTGTTCCCAGATTACTATGTGTTCAAATTACTATGTGTTATCAGATTACTGTGTGTGATTTTAAACTCTAGTATAGAGTGAGAGAGAGAGAGGTTATATTATTAACCTACGATAAAGGTTGACTATATTAGCCATCTATAATAATGGCTATCGATTGTGTGCCGAGATCTATAAGATCTTTGTTTATTTGTGAAGTGTGTGATGTATGCTGACATTGCTTGAGTGTGACCCTAATGACGGGATCTTTCATTGTATATTTCAATTTCGTGTGGCTTTGCTTTGCTATGATTTGTTGTTGATGCATTGTTATGAATGGGTTTGAATGATCCTTGGTCATGATTTAGGATTTTGTATCTGCCAAGTCGTTCAATTGAAAGAATACAAAATCTTGTTTAAGTTTTAAAAGAATTCATAAAGGAAAATGTCCACTCACCCGGTTACCATGCCGGTGCTTGATAGGTTTTTCCGAGTTAGAGCCAAAGGATCGGCTTCACCCATATCGCAGACTCTCTAATCGAGTACGTGATACAAGGTATGGTTGAGGATTTTGGGTTGACACTTGTGGACTAGATGCGTTTGACATTTCATGTGTGTATGTATCGTAAATTAGGATCCCATATCTTGTTAATAATTAAATCATGATTTTGATTCGTGTCTCGCATGATGTAAAATATAATTCAGGCAAAGACACAATAATTATCAAAAAGAGAATTATGTATAAAATTTTATATTGGATCCAAATTCAAATAGTCTCAACCCAAATATCTTACATATAATCCAACTACCAACTACCTTCTCTCTCTATATATATATATATAATCTTCTAAAAATAGTTAAGGATTACTCGTTCAATTTAAACTCTTTTATTTTCTAATCCCACCATTGGTTCTCTCCTACTAAATCTCTTTTAACTGATTTTTATCTAATTTTAAATTTATACCTAATTTTGAAAATTAGCTAATTTTTTTAATATTGACTTTCGAACGTCTTACTACTCCGATAAGGATGGGATAAAATGCAGAAAAAAAAATTCCTCATGGTTATGTATGGTTGATGCATTTTTGGAGTTGAAAAGTAGTAAGACATTATCAAGTTTTATTCTTTTTTTTTCAAAGTATGTACGAATACATAATAAATATAATATTAGTTTTAAAAAAAAATAAATAAGAATAACCCAATCCATCCAAAAAAAAATTTTGTTGTCATCTTCCGGATCCCATATCACTCCTAGCGTATATCTACTATGTGGATATTAAATATACAGCTGTTATACAAAACAAGAACCAATATTTAACAATAACAGTAAAATCATGTCAAGAAGATCAAGAAACATAATCACGTACAGTAGTAGTTAAAAGTGGTTTGTAAATTTTAAATAGTCATGCCCAGCATACAAAAGATAATTATAATATGTATTTTATTTCCTTGGCATAAATTTGGTATACAAATTCTATTGCCAGCATACAAATTTTATTCTAGGGGAATTGATCTATATTCCCGAACATGTTATTTAATCAACCCATTAGCCTTGCTAATACCATCCGATCCGAGCGATACACAAATTAGTGCAACAACTTTTACAATCCACAGCCCAACTCAATACATAAATTTTGGCAACAATCTGAATTAAACAAGCACCAATCACCTCTTTTCTTGCATTCCTTCATGATCCTGCCCGTAGGTTTAGCTAATTCGTTTCCAAGAGCTGTTGTTGTTGTATCTCGGAATGAAGATGCTGGGTGAGCAAACATGGCACCAAGCACTAGGATCATGAGGAGCACACAACTAAGATTCTTGGCCATTAATTTGATTGTATATTCTTTCACGAATGATGGATATGCGGGTTTACTGATGAAATGATGAAATAAAACTTTTTGATTTGGGTTCCATTTTATAGAACAAGAGCATGTGTATGTGTTTGTATGGGAACTAAAAAGTTTCATTTCATCACAAAACATTCATAACCACACACATCCGTCATTCGTGCAAGAACATACAATTAAATTAATGGCCAAGGATCTTAGTTGTGTGCTCCTCATGCCATGTTTTCTCACCCAAGAATCTTAGTTTCTTCCATTGGAGGTATATTGCCAACAACAGCTAAGATCGTTGGCCATTAATTTGATTGTATGTTCTTCCACAAATGATGGATGTGTGTGGTTATGCAGGTTTGTGATGAAAACATTAAATGAAGCTTTTCGGTTTGGGTTCCTTTTTATGGAACAAGGGCATGTGTGTATGGAAATGTTACAATGCATTAGGAATGAAAAATCCATCTATTTTGTTGCCCCCAAGTCTAGCTAAACAAGGTATGACCAAAATGTGTGTCCAGCAAAATACTATAACCAAAATGTTCATATGTCTTAAGCAATCATATTGTAATTACATGGGAGGAATTATAGAGTTATTCTTGATTCTTTAAGCAAAATATTGAGTTATTTCTAGTATATATTTCGTATTAATTGGACTGTTCAAAATGATATAACTTTATTGTATATGATTTTACAAGTTTATCTTTCTTCACTCTCTTCTTTTCTTTTTTTTTCCCACTCTCGTGTAATGATAATATTTTAGGCTTAAAATCCATCTCTTCTTCCATAGAATTTGAATAAAATATGATTATTTGGTGTTAGTTCATAATATAAGAGTTCAAATTCAAATATCTAGACTCAAGCAAAACTAAACTACGATAAAAATAATATTATTAAAAAAAATACATTATCACTTAACCATATTTTTCGAATTTAATTTTGTGGTGTTTAGAGCTGATCTTCTAGTTAAGTTCATGTCGTTTCCTATGGTGTTTAGAGCTGAATTTGTGGGGTAATGTGTGACAATGATATATCTTTTTGTGTCGAGCATATGTGATTCCACAGAGACACATACTAGTGACAGTTACATGATTAATGGTATTTTCTTTAATCTCTGTCTCTTCTATGTAAACTTGAGATCAAACACAACCTTTAATTCCCAAAGCAAAAATTCCAAAGGAAAAGGAAAATGGAGGGACACCCATTTCAATACCCATGTGAAGGACTGCACTTTTCAGCTCACTTTTGCTAATCTTTCCCCTATCCTCCGTATCCAAATCAGTAAACAAATTCTCCGCTATCATAGCAAAATCATCCTTTAGAAACATACATAGACCGTCCCCATCTAATATCGAGACCACCACGGGATTCTCTGTAAATGAACAAAACTAACCAAAATTTAGCCAACACGTTTGCAAGTAAAAAATGATCAACTCGATTATGCTTATCATTGTCCTTGTTCCAATACCTTCCAGTTCATCGGCGATGGCAGTGATGTAGTCGTTGAGCATCTCTAATGCTCCTCCGGGGTAAGTTTAGTTTTCCTGAAAGTAACGTCATCACGAGGCAGGTGGAGGCGGGAGAGGGTGGATGACTTGAGGGTTTGAGGCAATGAGAGGTCGAATAAGCAATGTGAGGCTCTGGTTTCCACCAATTCAAGGAGGTTAGCTCCGGTGAGGGATGTGGCAGTGGTGGTGACATCAGGTAAGGCCAAGCGGAGAGATCTAAGGTGGGTTCCATCTAGAACGGTACTACCTCTGTCAAAGATTGTCGGAAACTTAACAAAAGAAGAGTAGATGGTTTGGAAGACTTCAGGAGATTTCTTTGAAGAGGTGTTTGACAATAAACAAGATTATTGTAAGGACCTGCTCCAGAAAACTGGGTCCATAACGTCTTGAAATCCGAATTATTTAGGCTAATCAGAATCTCACAAGGTTCTGTTGACTTTTCAAATGTGTTTCACAAAACATATTGTATTTAATTTAGATAAAAAGGAGCATGTCCAATCATAGTGTAACATGTGGCACCAACAAAGTAGATAAAACTAACGGAAGCCTTTATTATTAAAATAAAAATTAACATAAAAACGAGTCCATAACTCATGAGCCCAAAGATCGAAACTCTTGAGCCGAAAGACCGAAACCGTGCCTCCGGGCCATAACCAAAACTAAACATCAAATCCAAAACGTAATGTCCAAATTATTGTATAGATCCTGAGTCAAAGTGTAATAATATTGGAAATAAGGTGTAACGCAAATGTGATAGTCCAGCTTGAAAATACTTTGCTCACGAACTACTCAAAAGAGAAAAAAAGATGGGGTGAGATCATTAAAACCTCTATGAGAGTCACAACCTCACAAAAAATAACGGTGAAATAGAGGCACATACAAAATCATTAATAAAATAGTTAGTTAAAAATCACTTAATGTCCAATGCATCTAATAGTTCACACACAACTCCAGAACCTGCAATGCAATGCATATGGTATAAAATCTCAGTATAGAAAGCTAGCCCAACAGGTTTGTAATCACATACACACACAATCTCAAACTCAATATTGGGGTAGATCACAAATCACTTCACTAGTAACCCTAACTAAATCGAGACTGAAAGCCATAAGTATAGCCTGGACTGCCAGAGTTATCCGAGACCAAGAAAATGAGCACATACCACAATTCGGTCTCTACTCACGAAAGCCTGTAAGTCACACAATATTAGGCAATAAATCATAAGTCAACCATACCACTCCATACAGACAAGCAATATTCTCCTCCATTGGGATTGCTTCTACTTACCTCGCATTGGCCAAGAAAACATTACTGATCTCAAGTGTACCTAAAGAAGCACATATAGATATATATATATATACATATTTAAATAAAAAACTCAATAAAATACAATGCACACTCACCCTCTCACATTCAGATGTAACTCATATAGGGTTAGTTCAAGAAACTTAAGGGTCGATGGGGTTTAAGACAACAAGGATAAGTTTAGGTAATCAATTATGGGCATAATAGAAAAAGATATTCATCAAACCTCGCCAAGATACTCAAAAAAAAAAGGAAACTCAAAGGACAAATCTCATTGCTCACACTCACTGAAATTTGGGTGGGTATCTACACGGCCAAAAATTCAACTCCAAAAATACTACGGTTCATCACACATATGGCTCACCGTGAGGTGAGCCAATCACACAAGTAGAAATCAGTTTAGTTTAAAACAGTGATGCATAAAACCAAGGCAAGCAAACAAATGAATCTAGAATGATTTTCAAACACAGTAGGGTATATGCATCATATTTAAAACCAAAACAGCTTCTAATTTTAATTAATAAAAATAAAATAGTTCCTATCAAACCAGTGAAACGTAGACTCCCACCTGATGCGTTGATGCGTAGATGACTCAATGGCAAGTCCCTTGCCTTTGTCGTGAGCTCCGGAACTGCCTAATCACACATAAACACAAATCGCGTAGCTAAATCTATAACCTGAAAATAATAACCAGAAAACAAAGAGAACCCTATAGACCCCTTCTAATACCTCTCGAATCTCACTGATACTCACAAATACATAATAGGGATCTTACCTCAGAAATTTCCTAATCAACTATCCTGATTTCATAACCACACAAGCAAAACTAATTATATTGGAAATCTTTGAAAATATAATTGTAAAAATGATTAGGATTGGGATGTAATGATTGAAATCAATAGAAAAAGAAAATTGATCCTTTATGGAAGTCACGTACACATCTCGAGGTAGAGAGATAAATTCGCATATGCTTCCCAAGGTAGAGAGATAAAGTCATGCATACAATTAGTCATGCATACAATTATGGGATAGAGAAACACGCATGCAACAAAATAACAAAGGAGAAATCACAAATACTAACCTAGAAGAAGAAAGATGCGCAAAGGAGAATATAGGGGAGAAGACTCCTCTGTTTTAAACTCAAATGATAGTCTTTGAATGGATAAAAGAAAAGGAGTGATGCTCCTTATATACTAGGTAATGGATAGACTTAATTTTTATCAGATAAAATCTTATCTTATTGTGGATAATGTCTATTAAAATATTAATCCAAACAGACAAACTCTAATATTATCCTATTATTTATTTTAATCTATCAGATCTGTGGTCCAAAATATAAGTGACCCAATTTAAAGAACTGAACTAGTCAAGTTACAAAACAAACTAGCCAAAAGGCTACCAGGTTAGCCTAATAGCCCATGGCTACTCAAACCAAGCCCAAGACCTAATACATATTTTAATTAAGGGCAAGAAAGAGATTTTTACTGGCTTGGATTTCTGACTCAATAGACACTCATGACTATGCATACTCTAAAGTCAACCTGAACAAACTACACTCACTACTGTATTTTCTCTAATGGGTGAATTTTCACTATTGACTAGGTCCGGACGGCTTCAATTTCCTCTTTATTTTTTAAGGTTTGGGATATAGTTGGTGATGATATTTTCAGTATGGATAAAGAGTTCCACAGGTCTAACGTGTTATCTAAAGGTATCAACACTACCTTTATCACGTCAATCTCCTAAGATTAAAGGAGTGTTTGGTGAAATAGAATTGAAGTTGGATTAAGAAATAGGTTTTTTGAAAAAATAAAATATTATTTTTATAACAAACTCTGCGAAATCAAACAGATTCAAAATTAGTTATTAATTGAAAATATATTTATATTATATTAATATTAAATCGGATCCGGAAAAAAAGCTAATCTTAAACAATTATATTCTTACTTAGTAAAAAAAAACCCTTTAATGTCAAGTGGCAAAGATTCTGAGTGTTAAAAAATATCTTCATTGCAAGTTGACTATTGAAGGTCTCGGAATTTTCTAACTTGAGTGAGGAACAGATTAGTTTCATCAGGCACTGAATATGCATATATAAAAGGAGCAGAACCCAGCTAGCGATGGCCATAAACTAAGACTTTGTCAACGTTTTCTTCCTCTTTTTCTGTTTGTTTCTTTGTTTGGAAATACCTAGCCAGGAATGGCAGAAGTGTTAACTGAAGAACAAGTTGCAGAGTTTCACGAAGCCTTTGTTCTCTTTGACAAGGATGGAGATGGTAAGCTTATGGTAGACTATTGTATGGTATTTACATCTTATTGCAGTTGGAGATAAAGCTTCTTTGGTTGACTGTTTAGTGTCCTGCTGTGTATCAACCAATATATAGGTCGCATCACCTTCGAAGAACTTGCCACGGTGATCAAATCACTTGATCATAGTGCAACAATGGAGGAATTGCATTTCATGATCAAAGAAGTTGATGTTGATGGTAATGGAACCATAGAATTTGGGGAGTTTTTGAATCTCATGGCAAGGCAAATGAAGGTAATATTCTGATCTTGGCGACTCTCAAAAACATATGTCATGTACATGAGAATCATTTATACCAGATTGTGTTGGATCAGAACGTGAGTATCTGGATGTGAGTGTGTACACGAGAATCACATATGCGAGATTCGAGATTGTATTGAATTACTATCTTTGTGATAAAAAAAAACATATCATAAATTCAGACTTATATATCAGAGATTATCTATCTTTTTTTAATGTGAAATTGAGTATCTCACAATATATCTATGTGAGATTACAGGAAAATGAAGCAGATGAAGAGTTGAAGCAGGCTTTCAAAGTGTTTGATAAGGATGAAGATGGGTATATCTCACCTAATGAGGTTGATTTTTCCTTCATAAAACTTTGGCTTCTTAGCTATATCTTGGGATGTTCTGATCTCAGATTTTTCCTTTTCTGCAATTCTTACTTTGGTGTGTGTAGCTGAGGCATGTGATGATGAACATGGGGGAGGGAGTGACAGATGAGGAGCTAGAGGAGATGATCAAAGAGGCTGATTTGGATGGAGATGGACAAGTTAATTATGAGGAATTTGTACGGATGATGATGTTGGCTCCTTGATTGAAATGTCTTTCTTCAAGATTTGGGATTCATTATTTCATCACTCGACTACTATATAGATTCGCTAACTATCATGGGTTTTTGAAATAATTTTCAGCTTAAGATTTTTCTTGAATTTTTTCTTTGTTAGTAAGATATTTTGACGATGGAAGAAAAAATTAATTCTACGGATCAGTCTGGATAGTTATTTATTCTGAAGGAAATGACATATCAAACATATTAAGAATAATTAATCATATATTATTAACCATAATTAAAAAATCAAGCATAATTACATCATGAGATTTGTCCTAGTCACTACAAAGAGTCTCATTGACCTTGTTTTTTTTGTGTGTTAATTATCTTCCTCGTAGTTTGCAGAGTTTGCTGGCAAACACTGTTTGCAATAATGACACTTTGACCATTGAATTTTAAACTTGCGTGGTTGATTAAATATTGGATCATCGTATATAAATCCAGCTGTCGATAGTCTTAATATATAATACAAGATTAGATCTAAGATATAAAAAAGGTAATACAAAAGAATGGCTCTTAAATTTAATATTGACTACTTAACCTTAAAATCGAAAGGGATTCATCAATATTATCAATGATAAATTGAATGTTGACTAATATCGGGAAGGAAATAGTTATTCGACCAATATAGATAATCTTGAATTCTAAAAAATTAGAATGTTGACAAGTGTAAAATTAACTTTTCTCCGGATCTTAATTAGACATCAATACTAGATTAATATCTTCTTAATTATATTTGATCCATACCATAATTTGAAACATAGAAAGAGACAGTGGGTTGTGCCCAAAGGAGTACAGTGGGTTTGTGCAGATCTATATTACAATAATCTTCTCAAAGTAATACCCATCCTTGTAACTTTTTAAGAAATGATTAATCTTCATCTTCCATCCATACCTGATTATGTAGGTGGGTTGGAGAGATCTTTTAACTTAAATTTCTTGTTTATCCCAAATTTTGGTTCTTGTATAAGATCATCCATGTCAAGAACTCACTCAATTTGAGGATAAGACATGTATATATATATATATATATATAGGATGTCGATGACCCATGAATGGAAAAAGGGGATGCAAAGGAGGAATCTAAACGGCACACTCCCTTCAAAGCCACAGGAATCGACCTCAAAAGCATCAATCAAGTGAAGACAAGACAAAGAACATTTGTCTCTTTACAATTCACATATTTATCTGCCTATTGAGATTCTCTAAATGAATCTAGGCAGGCAAAAGAAGAAACACAAAAGGAGTCATGGAGTGAAACAAGAAGAGAGGGAGGACATAGATATATACCTATTTTTGTGGTGTGCTTTTCCTTAAGACTATAACACTTGGAAGTTCTCGGAAAAATGGATCATTATCGGGAACTGAGGACTTTAAGGTTGGTGGTGATTAGGGTTTTTTCATGCTGCCATCAGCAGATGAAACTGCCGCATGATCTGGTCTCTTCCTTATATTGGGAGATCAAGGAAATGCCAGATCATGCTGGCAGCTTCAACAACTGGGGGCGCTCGCTAGCTGTGCCGGAAATCGACACTTCCGATAAAGTTCTTCTTCTCTTCTCTCCTTCGTCTTTCACTTCTTGGAAAAGACAGTATGAGATGAGGAGAGGATATAAATAGCAGAGAAGACTCCAAGATACTTTAACTTCTTCCTCCTTGGGATATACTTTTGCTGATTCCAGACATCATACTTTGTCTTCTTCTCTCCTTTTCTCGGCCAGGAAAAAAGAGAAAATAAAAATGTCGTCATGGTGGAAAACAATCGGTGAAACAGTAGCGCAAAAATTCTTTTTCTTGTTCTTGTTTCAATCATCGAGGATCATTCACCCCATAAAGCTAGGTCCCAATTTCTTTGCATTTGTAATTCACTATCAAGAAGAAATAATGAGGTATACTAAGCATTGAATCCGAAAAATGATTAGTCTTAAAAATTATACGAAAAACCAAATCGAATGGTGTCTAATATTAAAAAAACAGAACTTACCAAACTTAATCAAGCAAGGCTTCCTTGGGTGATCGGTTTCTTTTGGTGACCTTGATTATATTATCACCCAAGGTTTCTCTTTTTTTAAAAAAAAAAATTCTGTGGGTGTGCTGCAAAAAGCAAGCATCAGTATGGACCAAAAAGAGTAAGAAGCACAAGTAGTAGTGTAGTACATTGGGACCGGTTTGCATGGCTTTCCCATACATAAGTTACATAAGGTTCACGCAGAAAGGCAAAAGGAAAAGCATAAAGACACATTCATCGAAGCCTTCATACCACTAATGTGCTTCTTCGTTAGTGCATTTACTCATTGTTTTTTGTTTTAGCAAGAAATGAACACCTTTAGGCTTTGGTCGGTTCAAGTGATATGGTAACATTCTCCCCCTTTGCGTGGAAAACCAGAATGCTTTTGATCGGTGCCAAAGTAACATCACTTCAGAAAAGCATTGTGGAATATCTTATCACAAATGGGGTGACAGTTTGGAATACTTGTCTGCAAAGTGAGAAAACCAAGAAAGGAAATGTCTTGCACTTTGAGCAAAGTAGTTCTGATTTGGACTTCGTGTGCCTGTTCGATACCATAAATCTATCATCTTGATGGTGCTTGTAATGAAAGTGGAAGACAACAAATGTATGGCAGGAGACTTTCCTATGCAGAGACTGGTTATAACTGCATTGTGTCAGTAGTGAAGTCTGTCATCTTTAATAAGGATTCGATCTTGAATGAGTTTTGCTAGTCGGTAGGATATCTATTTTAATATATACTGATAGAAATTAATTAAGTATTTATTTTAGATGATTCAAAATCCGAAAAGAAATTAGTCTTGTAACTAACGGGATAATCTTTTTATTCTAAGGTGTTTGCTCCATCCTGATATTTTAAATTTTTTATCAATATTTAACTAAAAATGCCATTACAGAGTTATCAATGATCAAGCTTTTGTAGGCAATTTACATGTTTGACTGTTGATATCTGCAAACTAAGCTGTGAGACAAGAGCTGGGTTAAGAAGAAGAAGAGATATATATCCTAACATGGCTGGGGTAAGAATAATACAATCAAAATCAAAAGATGAAATCCTTAATATTGATTAAAAATAAATATCAATATTGAATCAGCAGCAGTCCTTTTCCAACTTTGAATCTGCATCTCCAATTTCCAGTGTGCTTTAATGTTATCTTCCTCTCCTCACACTTAATCTGCAGGGAAAATCAAGCTCACAGAAGATGAGTAAGATGATGAATCCAAAATTTTAATGTGTTTCATATCAAACTAAAAAAATAAACCCTGAATATTGATCAAAAATAAATTATTTTTACCATTCACTCAAAAATCAATTCTTTAATTATTACTCAAACCTTTGGAGCAAAGATAAGAATAATACATTTTATATATTATCACAGAGCTGGTGTTTGGAATAGAACCACCAAAGAGGTAGTGTGGGCTGTATTGTCCGTGATGCCAAGAGCTGTTGGAAAGGAGGATGTTCGTAACGGATACATTGCTGTTCAGTGATAGAGGCTGATCTTTGTGTTATTTTGACAGGATTGAGATTGTGTTTCAATTTAGGTATACGGAAGGTCATAGTGGAATCAGATTCTTTTGAGGTTATCCAATGTCTAAGTTCGGCTGTTGATGTAATCATGCTTGCTCTGCAGTATAGCTTTGCAAGCAAGCTGTAAAATCTTTTGATGATGTCTTTAGAGAAGCTAATGTAGCAGCTGATACCTTATCCAAATTGTGTTTCTAGTGATAGTTATTTTTTTTCACTGCCCCGCCTGCTGTGATCCAGGCTTTGCAGAATGACAGTGCAGGCGTGAGGATTTGTTCTTTATTCCTTTGCTTTACTATCATAGCTTCTACTCTTTTCTCTTGTCTGATCAAAAATTATATTATCCCAGAGCTAGTGGATTACACATGATAAATAAAATAATAAACTGCACCGAAGATTGTTCCCTTGCGGGCAATAAAATAAGACTTTAAGATGCGTATTGGGAATAGAAATGGTATCATACACTCGTATATTATTATACTCTGCTGCAGATTGCAATCTCATTTCAAGAGGTGAGCTGAAACAAAGAATCATAAACATGGCTGAGAGGCAGAAAGTTCAGGTTCCAAAAATCAAACTTGGGAGTCAAGGACTTGAGGTAGCCTAGATTGAGATAGACCGCTTTAAGTTCATCTACTCTAGTGTATGTATGAATGTTTGGGCTGTGATTATTTTGACCAACCATGTGGTCTTTCAGGTTTCGAAACTGGGTTTTGGATGTTCAGGGCTTACTGGGATGTATGATGACTCAGTCTCTGAAGAGGAGGGAATCTCAATCATCAAGGAAGCTTTCAATCAAGGGATAACTATGAGACCTAGCCCGTAGGGGAGGTCAGGTTACCCAATCCCACATCAGAAAGGAGCGCGGGAGGTCTTGGGCTTATATGTGTTGTGTGATGGTATCATTTGCAACAAGATGCATCTTTTGGGCACTGTGGTTAAAAGCCCGACTAAGCGTTGCAGTTGTGATCCATCACACGCACATACACGTCCGGGCCCGCTGGGCCGAGGGTTCAGGGGGCCGGGTCGTGACAAATGGTAGCGGAGCCAGGTTCGTTCCCTCTTCCGGGTGGGCTTGGGCCCGTGAGTTTGGGCCCACATCAATTATATTTGGCTCCCCTCGTGAGGACATCTATAAGGAGGGGAGATTGTGAGACCCAGCCCGTAGGGGGTTAGGTTATCCAATCCCACATCGGAAAGGTCTTGGGCTTATATGTGTTGTGTGATGGTATCATTCTATAAGGAGGGGAGATTGTGAGACCCAGCCCGTAGGGGGGTTAGATTACCCAATCCCACATCGGAAAGGAGCGGGGAGGTCTTGAGCTTATATGTGTTGTGTGATGGTATCATTTGTAACAAGATGCATCTTTTGGGCACTGTGGTTAAAAGCCCGACTAAGTGTTGCAGTTGTGATCCATCACTTGCACATACACGTCCGGGCCCGCTGGGCCGAGGATTCAGTGAGCCGGGTCGTGACAATAACTTTCATTGACACAGCTGATGTATATGGACCTCACACCAACGAAGTCATGGTTGGCAAGGTATGTATACGCCAGGAAAAAGAGGAATACCTTTTGCTTCTTAGGTCCGATTTAGCTGTGAAATGCTTAACGCTTGTTTCCCACTCTGTGGTTCATTCGATGAAGATGGTATTTTCGAGACTATGAACTAGCTCTGCTGTTGTCAATTAGTAAATTAAATCTCTTTTCGGGTATGTTTGTTTCGATTCGAACTTTGAATGTTGCGGTTCATTGAGAAATCCTTGTTGTTCCTTTTTCGGAGGGAAGCTTCCAGTACGGAGGACATGTTTCTTAATGGTTTCCGACATGGTTTTTGTTGGGCTAAGTCGAATCTTAAGGATGTACATATAGATAGTTTGGATTTGTTGCCTGTAGGAGATTTTGCTTCCTTGCTGGTCAGATAGTTTGGTTTAGATTATGAAAATTTCGATACTGTAAGCACTTATAGTATATGATAGTTTCATTTTGCCTAGCCAGTGGGTACAATGTTTCATTGTCCCACAACCTTGTATTACGGCTATTGCTCTTAAAACACTCGATGCATTTTCAAAAGAAAAAATAAGTGAGGTTATGCATATTTAACCCAGAATACTAAAGAAAAGAACTTAAGATGGAAAGTATGAACCCATGCCACTTTCTGCAGATCTGAGTGGCAATTTCTCTTCCCTTTTAAGATTAAATGGCAATTTATAGAGGAATACTGAAGCTTCGTTTCTGGACTTGATGTTTAAAAGAATCCTAGCTCTTTTTTTATCATTGGGGTCCCAACAAAACTATATACCATTACTAAAACTCAACCAATAACTATGCAGGCATTGCAACAATTGCCTAGAGAAAAAGTCCAGCTAGCTACAAAATGTGGAATCGTTACATTGAACATTGGTTCCAAAGATATTTCAGTAAATGGTCGTCCTGAATATGTCCGAGCATCTTGTGAGGCCAGCCTCAATCGTCTCGGTGTGGAGTACATTGACCTCTATTATCAACACCGAGTTGATCCTTCCATACCTATAGAGGATACAGTAAGTACTTCTGCAGTAGTCCCAGAATCTATCAAACCTTTCTGGGACTTTTTTTTGAGAAATATCGAGTGTTATTAAAATTGAAATTAGTACAAGTGCAGGATAATGATCATTGTGCCCGCCCGGCTACAGGATGCAAATCCCAGATGCCAGAAGTGTATTTCGGTATCTGGTGCTTACATCAGTCCTGGGATCTAAGTAGCTAGTAATGACAGACAATCTCTTGAAGGCAAAACATCCAGACTATCTAATCCAACATCCGATAGATTGGTCTTTGCCCAATAAAAGCCATGGCGCAAACCAGTATAATACAAATCAGCTGCACTGCTTTCATCACCACGAAAAAGTATAGCATTTCTACCCAACCAGATACTCCAAGTGCAAGAGAACAGTAATACATACCATAAACCTTTCCAGCGATGAGGGATTGGGAAGCCTTGCCACTGGACGAATAGTTCTGCCATAGTCTGCGGCTGAACCCAGCGAAGACCCCAATTCCGGAACAGCAAAGACCAGCAATTCCACGCCTTCTTGCAATTCAGGAGGATGTGATTGGAATTCCCTTCCACATCTCCGCAGGCATCACAGTATTGCTCAGATGCTGAGAGGATGCCTATCCTGACTAGAAGGCCTTTGGTTGACAACTTCTCCCTACACGCTAGCCACATAAATGTTTGCCATTTGGGAGCACCCTTTTGACTCCAAACATTTGGAATCACCCGTTCACTGGCCATTACAGCAAGCGCCTCCAATGACTGGTAGCAGGCTCTGGCGGAAAAAAACTCGAGCTGCGCTCCCCACAGCAAACAATCATCCTCCTCAGGATGGAAGCTAACGCCGGCCAGTAGCTTGAACAAACGGCGGGATTCCTCTTCCTCCCAAGAAAATAGCTCCCTTCGCCAAATAAAATGCCACTGCCATACTGTTCCATTCATCTCCCCAAACTGTAACACTACACCCTTCTTTACTACAGCTACAGCAAATAATCGTGGGAATACCAAACGTAAAGGATGGGGGCCACACCATACATCATGCCAGAAATCAATTGATCCGCCATTACCTAATTTCCATCGGAATAAGGAAGATATGCAACTGCCATCTAGCAATGACGTCCTGCTAGTCCTCACAATGCCATTCCATATGTTTGACACATTCCGTACGACACTCTCAAGACCATCAGAAGTTAAGGTGGGTTGATATTTCTGTAATACGACCTTGCTCCATAAAGAATCAGGCTCACTCACAAGGCGATAGCTCCATTTCAGAAGCAATGCGGTATTCCTTAATTTCAAACAACCCACACCTGCACCTCCACGATCAGTTGCACGGATTACCGTTGACCATCGCACTTTGTACATGCATCGTTTCTCTGCTGTTCCTGCCCATAGAAAGCGCTTTGTCCATTTTTCTAAATCATTCCTTACACCCACCGGTATCTGGAAAAATGTCATGTAGTAAACAGGCAGACTATTTAGTACCGCTTTCACGAGCGTTAGTCGGCTACCCAACGATAACAGTGAGCCTTTCCACGAGGCTAGCTTGGTCTTGAAGCGAGCCAACACCGTTTCCCATGTACTATGATGCCGCGGATTAGCCCCGAATGGTATTCCGAGATATTGAAATGGCAAATTCTGTAATCTGCAGTGAAGCATGGATGCCATGCGCTCAGCCTCTACGGACGGTACGTTGATCCCTACAAGTCCCGACTTGAAGAAATTTACTTTGAGCCCGGACAATAGTTCATAACAGCGTAAGATGCCCTGAAGATTGTGGAGGTCCTGATGATCGCCAGTGCTGAAGAGAATAATGTCATCAGCGTACTGATGGTGCGTTAGCTGTAAAGTGCCGATATTCATTCCTTGGAAGAGTTGACACTCAGCAGCCCGATTCAACATACAGGACAACACCTCGGCTGCAAGGTTAAAGAGGAGGGGCGACAGAGGGTCTCCCTGGCGCAAGCCTCGCCCTAAGGTGAATTCCTCTGTGGGTACTCCATTGATCAATATTGCACAGCGCGCATTCGAGAAGCATGCATGTATCCAGCTGCGCCATTTATCCCCAAAACCCATCTGTTCTAGTACCTCCAGTAAGAAAGCCCAGTTGACTGAGTCGTAGGCCTTCTGAAAGTCCAATTTCAGGCACCAGCCACGCCGGGTGGACTTTTTCATGGAGTGAAGTATCTCGTTCGCCACCATTACTGTATCCGCAATGGAGCGGCCCTGCATGAATCCAGTCTGCCATGGAGATATTAATCTGTCCATCACCTGCTTAAGCCGAGATGTCAGGAGCTTTGCAATGATTTTGTAGAAACCATTGATCAGGCTAATCGGTCTGTAGTCCGAAAATTCAACAGCACCCTGCAGTTTGGGGATGAGAGTCAGAAAACTGGTGTTAACTCCTCTAGGGAATGTCCCACTGGAATGGAAGTCCTGTACCATCCGAACAATATCAGCGCCAATGACTGTCCACGTCTTTTTGATAAAATAAAAGTTAAAGTCGTCCGGTCCAGGAGCTTTGTGGCTGCCACATTCCCATACAGCGCGCTTGATTTCCTCTTCAAGGAACGGTTGTTCCAGGCCATGAACTACGTCAGAAGGCAGGCGAGGCAGAGGCAAAGTTCCCAATCCATATCCCTGTAAACCCGGGTCCGCGAAGAACTGCTGAAAATACTGGACCGCTGCCGCCTTGATTGCGTTAGGCATGGTCAGAAGTTCACCATTGAATCGGATGGTCCCTATGAAATTCCTACATCGTCTTATGCTGGCGCAGGAATGAAAAAATCTGTTGTTCTTGTCCCCAAGACGTAGCCACTGTTGCTGGGATTTCTGTCGCCACATTGGTTCTATCTTCCTTTTGAGGTCCCATTTTTGTGTCTGAAGTTCTTCATAGCGCGCCACTGGAAAAGGCGGCGGATTACTTCTGCGTTGATCAAGTGCTTCTAATTCTGTAAGGATCGTTTGTAATTGTTGCTGTAATGAGCCAAAGGATACTCTATGCCAAACCTGTAGCTTCCGTTTCAGTGCTGCCATTTTGCGCACAACACAATAATCACCAGGGAATAGCCGACCTGCCTCCTGCCAGCTCTCCTCCACCTGCTGCAAAAATCTTCTATCCTCCCACCATATATCCCATGAGCGAAATGGTTTTGTGCCCCAAAAAAATGAGTCCGCTCGCAGAATGATGGGTGTATGATCGGAAAAACCTTTATCGCCAGCGTGCAGCTGATGCCGACTAAAGTGTAAAATCCAAGCAGGAGAAACCAATGCCCTATCAATCCGAGATGCACTGTAAGAATTGAACCATGTATATTCCTTACCGTGAAGCGGCATGTCGATTAATCCGGTCCGGTTGATGAAATTAGAGAAGCGGCGTGCTGCACTCGGATTGAAAGTTCTACCTGTCCTCTCCTCCGCAATAGTGATTTCATTGAAATCACCCATAATCATCCAAGGAGTCGAGTCCGAGGCCTTCCTATGCCGCAACTCAAGCCATAAAGCTCTGCGCTCAGATGCTAAGTTTGGTGCATGAAGTCCAACACAAACGAATTGAAATCCAGTGGCGCAAACCTTCATCTCCAGCAACACCCAGCGGTCAAATTTCTCAATCTCGAGTATCTGAAGCTGAGCAGCATCCCACAAGCATACCAATCCACCAGCCCGTCCCAATGCATCAATAGCGGTCCATTGTATAGTACTACCGGACCACAATTTACAGGCCAGTCGATTTGAAAAATGTTCCTCCTTAGTTTCACAGAGAAACAACAAACTAAGACTTTTTCTAACAATGAGTTGTTTAATCTGGGATTCCTTCATTCGCCCATGACATCCACATATATTCCATAATGCAAAATTAATCATCAACGTAAGCAAAACCCATGGCACAGCTCAATACCTGATAGGCATTACTTGGCGCAATGATTCCTCCAGTCCTGACCATCCTCAACAATTCTCCCCAACAGTTTTTGTCGAATTGCTTCCTTTGTAAGCTTACGGTTAAGACCCAGGACCTCAGAAATGTCCATAGAACGTTGAGTCTCTACCTCGATAGATCCTGGACCCGAGTCGGGTCCTTGGGGCACTTGGGTCTCCATTATGCTTGCCGTGTTATCACCGTATTCTTCCAGGAACGATGGATCTTCTACTAGGTGAACCGCACCTTCTTGCGTCGTAATACTCAATCGGCCTGATGAGAGACTACCGGTGGGTTTTAAGTGCCGAAGTTTCTTCTGCCTCCTCACTCTGGAAACTAGCGGTCTGCACGATTTCCTTCTCCTCAGCTCTGTGTGACCAGCCTTCCACAGGGGAGGGAACTCAGTAACTGTAGGACAGGGAACAGGCACTGAGGGCCTTTCAGTGGAGGGCGTAAGCTGTCTCGTGGGCGAAAGCGTTTGCAAGGGCAGTAACTGGCCTCCCACGCGTGGTGCATTACGAACCAGAAGTAAGGCAGGAGCAGAGCAAATGCTGTTTCCTTCATCACTGGATAGGGAATGACAAAATTGTCCTTCCTTAGTGGGAGATAAGTGTTGTCCTCGTCCCACGTGCGGTCCCTGTTCCAGTATCTGGTGTTGAACTCTCTCAGGCTGTCTCAGTGCATCAGGTTTGAAACCTTCCACTGCAATACTCTCTTCAACACTGTGCCGCATTAAATTTTCCTGACAAGCCTCCTTCTTGTCCATGGAAGACAAGTGCCCCTTACCCTTACGGGTCCTGTCCCGACTGTCCCATGATGGTGAATGATGCATCTGTGCAGAACGGCTACTATATTCTCCAGGCACAGTAGGCTTGTCACCCACCCCATCGCTCGTCGTCACCAGCTTCGTTGTTTCTTCAATGTCGACCATGAAGAGTTTCCCGTCCACACACAGTTGCAGCTTCTTTTGTAGGCGCTTCAAACTGGTAATCGCCACCTGCAATTTCACTGAAGCAAGGTTCTGCCAATTCACTGAACTAGGATGTATCTGGACCAGAGCTCCAAAACTGAGAAACCAACGTACGGAAGACATCTTTCGTCCATGCGTGAAGTGGTAGGCCAAGCACCTCTATCCAACAGGTCCGTCGACAGCCTATATCAGTTGGGGCCCTAGGGTGAAACGCAAGAAATCGCTCAGTCCAAAAACGGATGTTAGAGGTGATCTCTTGATGCAATGCTTCAACACTGGCAAACACAAGTAGGCGTTTCGTCCCTCCCATTGATAAACACTCAACGCCAGAAGGGAGTTGCAACTCATCCGTATTCCTTTCTCGGAGAAATCCCACTGCACTGCGACGTAACCGTTCCAAGTTGCCCCGGTTTGCCGAGACTAGTATAGGCATTAGGGTTGGTGCAGGATGACACGACCCAGTGATGACCTCTGAGGCGGTCGTGGAACCCCCGCGGGGGGTACCTTCATTATACCAGTGACAGGATCTTGGCCACGATGACCCTGGGTTGAGGAGCGTCGCCCTGACTTGGCTTCGTAGTGAGCTTCATTGAAACGCATGCTCGTGGACCCGCTGAAAGCCTCCGTAAGCCTCCGCAATCTGTGACTCTCCTACGTGCCACATCGGACAAACTTGATGAAACCAAAACGTAAATCTTTGTGAGACTTACGGTTTGAGATGAACACATCAGCCACAGGTTCGATGATGGCTATCTCCTTAAAGAGTTTATTGACTATCCAACCCTCTGGGATAGCTTCGACAAAATAGGAAATGTATCTGTCTGGACTGAAAGCCTTCACAAGGTCCCATGGAGTGGCCAAACGGCGTGGTGGAACCTTGGCTTCCGGGTGGACCTGACTGTGGACTGGTGATTTGTCGTCGTTCCGCATGACATGGGGAGGGCCATGGGGTTGGGTGCTAGACGTAGGGCGGGGGTGGGAAGGTGGGGAAAGATTTGGAGAGATGAGAGGTTGCATGGAGATAGGTTTTTAGTATGAAGGAGCTTACTTTCAAAGAAACTACTTTCGCCTTTCTGGGACTTGTTCTTAGCTTATGCTATGTTTTCTTGATTGCAGATGGGCGAGCTTAAGAAGCTTGTGGAAGAGGGAAAAATAAAGTACATTGGGTTATCAGAAGCTAGTCCAGAGACAACAAGGAGGGCACATGCAGTTCATCCTATTACAGCTCTTCAAATGGAATGGTCTCTTTGGTCTCGTGATATAGAGCAAGAAATAGTCCCACTCTGCAGGTCCTTCATCATGAAATTGCATCTCTCACCCGCGGAATCCATTGATTTTTCATGTTTCTTGAATCATTTTCTTCTATTTTTCCTGATCAGATTAATCATGAGGACACCAGTTGAATCTGAATGATGGTTTTTGTGACCAAAATATGCAGGGAACTTGGAATTGGTCTAGTTACCTATTGCCCTCTCGGCCGTGGATTTTTTGGTGGCAAGGCAGTGGTAGACAGTTTGTCTTCAAATTCTAAAATGGTATGAGATATTCTAAACATAATTTGGTGTGATGTTCATCTTTATAGGTGTTTAAGAAAACCCAAAGAAAGATTAGTCCAGAGATAATTTTTCTTTATATAAAAACATGAATTATTGTTTTTAGACAATGAAAGATTTTGTTTCTACAATTATGCTCCTCATACTATTTCCTTTTTGGCTGACCACAAACCTACTTATCCTATCCTATCCTAGAACGTATATCCCCGCTTCACTGGTGAGAATTTCGACAGAAACAAGGTTTTCTACACTCGTCTACAGAAGTTAGCTGATAAACACAGATGCACCACAGCTCAGCTTGCTCTTGCCTGGGTTCTCAACCAAGGGGATGATGTAGTACCCATCCCTGGTAAGCACCGTTCTTCCAACTTTGAATCTTTACAAGCCCCTCAGTTTTATGTCGTAATTAACTGGTGTTCGTAAATCTTGTTTTCCAGGAACTACGAAGATCAAAAATTTGATTGACAATGCTGGATCAGCGAGTGTTAAGCTCACAGAAGATGACATAAAGGAGATAGAAGATGCAGTGCCTATTAATGAAGTGGCTGGAGATAGAACCTTCAAAATTGAAACGACATGGAAGTTTGCTAATACCCCTCCAAAGCAATAAAATATCTCTATTAACATGAATTTTAGTCTTAACATCAAAATCGGAGAGCGATTATTCTTGAAATCCACGGAATACTTTTCCACATTAGTATCTTCATTTTTTTAAGTGGTCCCGTACTGCTGTTTTGTATTAAATGGAAAATAACAGGAATTCCTGTAACTTGAAAGATATTGTTAGGTTATGGACTAGCTGGCTGTTTACACTAATTAGGCACAAATATGATGTCTGTTTTATTCATATTCATTAGGATTCTGAATTCTGAACACGTCTTTGAAAATCTGAAACATATTTGTATTTTTTGGAAAAAATAGAAAATCAGAATCTACTATTTGGTAAAGAACTCTAATGCAGGTTTCTCTGCTCTTATTTTTTAAATAAATACAAGTAATTTGATATATAACTTACGATTTATTTCCTAATACTACTACTCATATAGTATAATTTGATGTTTTGATACGATGAGATGAGATAAGCGATGAGCTGGGCTTGCATCATTCTGACATAAGTGAAAGGTACTGTCCTAACTTGTCAACAAAGGCGTCTTATCTTGTTGTGTCCCCATCTAAGGTAAAGCTTGAAAGCTTAAAGCTCCTGCAAGAACCCACAAACTGAACCAGTTAAGGAGAACAGAGGAAGAAGAAGAAGAAAAAGAAAATGGCTGGGGAGCAGAGGATTTTGATTCCAAGAGTCAATCTAGGCACACAAGGATTAGAGGTAAAAACAACCCCTTATTGCCTTTGGTTTTCATTTGCCTTCTCATCATCCTGGTTGGCTATCTGTGTTCAGGTTTCTAAGCTAGGCTTCGGCTGTATGGGGCTTACAGGGATGTACAACGCTCCGGTTCCTGAGGAGGATGGCATTTCAATCATCAAAGCAGCGTATGATAAGGGAATCACCTTTTTTGATTCATCGGATATCTATGGACCTCATACCAACGAAATCCTGGTGGGCAAGGTATGTGTTCAAATGTTTGTTTGGACTTGTGAAATCATGTGTAATATTGATATATCATTTTGAGCAACAAAGAAGACAACGATAGCTCTGTAATATCGTCCGGACTGTGTATATATCGGATGCTGGTTATACTGGTAACTACAAGTGCTCATATCTTGCAGGCACTAAAGCAATTGCCTAGAGAAAGGATCCAACTAGCTACAAAGTTTGGTATAGTTGTGAAGACTCCTAACCTTCAAGGTGCTGCAGTTAATGGCCATCCAGAATATGTGCGTGAATGTTGTGAGGCAAGCCTAAAGCGTCTTGGAGTGGAATATATTGATCTTTACTATCAACATCGAATTGACACTTCCATCCCAATAGAAGAGACAGTAAGTCCTGTTCTGATTTCTATGACCATCTCTTGTGAAGAATAATCTATGTATCTATTTGAACTTGTAATCCTGTTCAATCTTGGTTGATAGATGGGAGAGCTTAAGAAGCTGGTTGAAGAGGGAAAGGTCAAGTACATAGGTTTATCTGAAGCAAGCCCTGACACAATAAAGAGGGCTCATGCAGTTCATCCCATATCCGCTGTTCAAATGGAATGGTCACTGTGGTCTCGTGATATTGAAGAAGAGATCATCCCACTTTGCAGGTACCATATTTGACCCAAACAGTAGTCCTTTTCGTTCATCAGGTTTCATTTCACTATCACTAAACGCAAAAGGGTGTGATTTGAGTAGTAAGATTTATCCATCCTCAACCAAAAGTCAATAATCCAATGCTTTACGGAACTTCTTAAAATTTCGGACTAGCTCAACTCATTCTTGATTGGTGCTTACGGTTTCATTTGACTATTAGCTGTGAACAGTTGGGTGTATGAAATATGCAGGGGACTTGGTATTGGTGTTGTTCCATATAGTCCTCTGGGACGAGGATTTTTTGGTGGTAAAGCAGCTGTAGAGAGTTTGCCTTCGGATACTATACTGGTAGGAAGCTTAATTTAACACAAATCTATAATATATTTCAAGAGAAATAAGACCTGTAACTTATGTCCAACTCTGTGGCATCTCAGCGGTCTCATCCTAGGTTCGCAGAAGAAAATATGGATAAGAACAGGGTGCTCTACACTCGGACAGAACAACTGGCCAAAAAACATGGTTGCAGTCCTGCTCAGCTTGCCCTCTCATGGGTTCTGAATCAAGGGGATGATGTGGTTCCCATCCCTGGTGGGTCATCTTCTCCTTCTTAAGCTACACATGCACTTCGAGTTTATCGTGTCACAGTATTGTGTTTGGATAACTAGTTTGTCTCGTGTCTCAATCTACTTTTAGGTACAACAAAGCTTCAAAATCTGGACAGCAACATCAGATCATTGCAGATTAAGCTCACCAAAGGTGATCTAGAGGAGATCTCTAATGCTGTGCCTGCCAATGAAGTCACTGGATTAAGGCATCCGCAGTTCCATCTTACATGGAAATTTGCAGATACACCACCAAGAAGTAGCAAAGTTTGAATATAATTAATTTCCCTATATGTTTCTATTAGGTTGTGGAGCCTGATATTTAAGTTTACTTATGGGCCTAATATTTAAGTTTACTTATGGGCTTGATGGTTAAGTTTTCTTAATGGCTAAGTGTAACACCTATATAAATACTCTCCTATGTAATTGTTTAGTGTATGTGAAAGGTAATTCTTTATATAAGCCTGAAATAATCAATAAAAGAGCCTAGCCGCCGTGGAGGTTACCATTCTGGTGTTATCACGTATCTTTCTCTTATTCTTCATATTTCTTCATCTAGACTGAGTGTGTGAGCCGTGATCCTAACAACTGGTAGCGGAGCTAGGAGTGATTCAGCACAATCTGAAAGATGGACAATTCGAAGATTGCAATTGAGAAGTTTGATGGATCCGATTTCAGTTTCTGGAAGATGCAGATTGAAGATTATCTGTACCAGAAAGATCTTCACGAACCCTTGACTGGAGTGAAGCCGGATTCATTGACAGAGGAGCAGTGGAAGCTCAAAGATCGTCAGGCTATTGGGTTGATTCGATTGACTTTGTCAAGAAACGTGGCTTTTAACATCGTCAAGGAGAAGACTACGTCCGATCTCCTAAACGCGCTATCAAATATGTATGAAAAACCATCGGCAATGAACAAGGTATATTTGATGCGTAGATTGTTCAATTTACAGATGTCTGAAAGTGGATCTGTTGCGGATCATATAAACGATTTCAACAAGATCGTTAGTCAACTCTGTTCTGTGCAAATTAATTTCGAAGATGAAATTAAAGCTTTGATTTTGATGTCATCTCTGCCTGAGTCTTGGGATACTGTTGTTGCTGCCATCAGCAGTTCCCGTGGATATGAGAAACTGAAGTTTGATGAAGTCCGAGATGTTGTTCTCGGCGAAAGTATTCGCAAACGAGAAATTGGGGATTCATCGGGCAGTGCTCTCAGTGTTGACCGAAGGGGGAGAGGTAGCTTGAGGGGTCAAAACCAACGTAGCCGATCAAAATCACAGAACCGAGGAAAATCTCCAAGCAAGCCAAACATAACCTGCTGGAATTGTGGAGAAAAAAGACACTATCGGACGAAGTGTCCCAAACCAAAGAAGAAGCAGCATCAGAAATCTGGAGATGATAATGATTCTGTAAATTCAACAGAAGACATTAGAGATGCTCTAATCCTCAGTGTGGACAGCCCAGTTGAATCCTAGATTTTGGATTCTGGTGCATCTTTTCATTCATCTCCTAGCAAGGAATTATTCCAAAACTTTCAATATGGAAACTTTGGAAAGGTGTTTCTTGCTGACAACAAAGCCTTGGAGATTGAAGGAAAGGGGGATGTCTGCATAAAGACTCCAGCAGGAAATCAGTGGACATTGCAGGATGTCAGATATATTCCTGGCCTCAAGAAGAATCTGATCTCTATTGGTCAGTTGGATAGCACAGGCTACGCAACAGAGTTTGGGAAAAGTTCGTGGAAGATTGTGAAGGGTGCTATGGTGGTAGCACGTGGCACAAAAGCTGGAACTTTGTACACCACTGCAGGGTGTATTAACATGACTGTTGCTGCTGAGGGTGCTTCAAGTTTGTGGCACAATAGACTTGGACACATGAGTGCTAAAGGAATGAAGATGTTGGCTGCAAAGGGAGTTTTGGAGGGTTTGAAATCTGTTGATATAGGTCTTTGTGAGAGTTGTGTTATAGGCAAACATAAACAAGTTAGCTTCACAAAGACTACTAGAGAGCCGAAGAAAGTACGATTGGAAATGGTCCATACAGATGTTTGGGGTCTATCTCCTATATTATCACTTGGTGGATCCAGGTTCTATGTCACCTTCATTGATGATTTCAGCAGGAAGGTATGGGTTTACTTCTTGAAGCACAAATCAGATGTTTTTGCAACCTTCAAGAAGTGGAAAGCTGAAGTGGAAAATCAGACTGGGTTGAAAATCAAATGCCTAAGGTCTGACAATGGAGGGGAGTACGAGAAGTCAGAATTCAAAGCATTCTGTGAAGCTAAGGGAATTAGACTAATGAGAACTGTTCCTGGGAAGGCAAGGAAGAATGGAGTTGCTGAGAGGATGAACAGAACGTTGAATGAGCGTGCAAGGAGTATGAGGATACATTGTGGGCTGCCTAAGATGTTCTGGGCAGATACTGTAGGCACAGCTGCATACTTGATCAATAGGGGGCCATCTGTTCCCTTGGGGTTCAAGATTCCAGAAGAGGTATGGACAGAAAAAGAACTCAAATACTCACACTTGAGAACTTTTGGTTGCACTGCTTATGTTCATGTTGATCCAGAGAAAAGAGATAAGCTTGATGCTAAGGCTACGAAGTGCTACTTCATAGGCTATGGTTCTGACTTGTTTGGCTATAGGTTTTGGGATGATAAGAACAGAAAGATCCTGAGACATTGTGATGTGACTTTTGATGAGAATGTCTTGTACAAGGACAGAGAGCAGAAGGTTTCAGAGACTACAAAGCAAGTGAGAGTTGAGGTTGAATTGCATAAGAGTACACCAAGAGAAGTTGCAATAGAAACTCAACTAATCCCATACACTGTTGCTGAAGAACTAGAAGAGGAGCAAGTAACACTTGAGCAGGTGTTAAGAAGATCTTCCAGGACCATCAGAGCACCAGATAGATATTCACCTTCATTACACTATTTGTTGCTGACTGATGAAGGGGAACCAGAGTCTTTTGATGAAGCCCTACACGTGGAGGATTCAATCAAGTGGGAGCAAGCCATGGATGATGAGATGAGTTCACTTGAGAAGAATAACACGTGGGTGTTGACTGAGTTACCTGCAAGGAAGAGAGCCTTGTTGAGCAAGTGGGTGTTCAGAATCAAAACTGAACCTGATGGCAAAAGAAGGTTCAAGGCTCGGTTAGTGGTTAAAGGTTATTCACAAAGGAAAGGTATTGATTATGCTGAAATATTTTCTCCTATTGTGAAATTAACTACTATCCGAATTTTGTTGAGTATTGTTGCATCAGAGAATTTGCATCTGGAGCAAATAGATGTCAAAACAGCATTTTTACATGGAGATCTAGACAAAGAGATTTATATGCAACAACCAGAAGGATTTGTAGCTCCAGGAAAGGAACACATGGTGTGCAAGCTGAATAGGAGCTTGTATGGACTGAAGCAAGCACCAAGATAGTGGTACAAAAAGTTTGACTCTTTTATGAGCAAGAGTGGTTTCAAGAGGAGTGAAAAAGATCAGTGTTGTTACTTCAAGAAATACACTGATTCTTATGTCTTTCTACTATTGTATGTGGATGATATGCTGATTGCAGGATCCAGTATGAAGGAGATAAACAGTCTGAAGGCAAGTTTGTCTTCAGTGTTTGAGATGAAAGATTTGGGTACAGCAAAGCAAATTCTTGGGATGAGGATTTCTCGGGATAGATCTGTCGGCACTTTAAATCTATCCCAAGAGCAGTACATTGAGAAGGTATTGTCCAGATTCAGGATGAATAATGCTAAACCCAGGACTACTCCGTTGGCAAATCACATAAAATTGTCAAAGGAGCAGTCACCCAAGACAGATGAGGAGCGAGTGTACATGACACTTGTTCCATATGCTTCTGCAGTTGGAAGTCTTATGTATGCTATGGTCTGCACTAGACCTGACATAGCACATGCAGTGGGAGTTGTTAGCAGGTACATGGCAAACCCAGGGAAAGAGCACTGGGAAGCTGTTAAGTGGCTTCTGAGATATCTGAGAGGTACATCCAGCACTTCACTTTGTTATGGCAATGGAAAAATGACTCTACAGGGTTTTGTGGATGCTGATCTTAGTGGAGATGTGGACTCGAGCAAGAGCACATCTGGTTATATCTACACTTTAGGCGGAACAGCAGTGAGTTGGATGTCTAAACTTCATAAGTGTGTTGCTCTTTCATCTACTGAGGCTGAGTATGTGGCAATAGCTGAAGCTGGAAAAGAGATGATATGGCTGACAGATTATCTGGACGAATTGGGCAGGAAATAATGCCAGAAGATTCTTTACACAGATAGCCAGAGTGCCATACAGTTGGTGAAGAACCTAATCTATCATTCAAAGACAAAGCATATCAGGAGACGATATCATTTCATTCGCAAGGCAGTGGAAGAAGGGGATATGTGCTTGGAGAAGATAGAGGGTGCAAAGAATCCAGCAGACATGTTGACAAAATGTGTTGATATTGGAAAACTGAGGTTGTGCAAAACCTTGGTTGGCTTTCTGTAGTTGTGTTTCTACAGATGATGCGGTGCGGTGAAGATATTGATGATGAAGGGATCAATGTTTGAGAATGCAATTTTTGGGTGACTGGATCAGTCTCCAAGTGGGAGAATTGTTAGGTTGTGGAGCCTGATATTTAAGTTTACTTATGGGCCTAATATTTAAGTTTACTTATGGGCTTGATAGTTAAGTTTTCTTAATGGCTAAGTGTAACACCTATATAAATACTCTCCTATGTAATTGTTTAGTGTATGTGAAAGACAATTCTCTATATAAGCCTGAAATAATCAATAAAAGAGCCTAGCCGCCGTGGAGGTTACCATTCTGGTGTTACCACGTATCTTTCTCTTATTCTTCATATTTCTTCATCTAGATTGAGTGTGTGAGTCGTGATCCTAACAGTTTCAGGGCTAGCTAGATATATAGTACAGCATGCTCACAGTTTGATTTGATGATTCTCTCATGAACAGTAGTTAAATATATATACGTTTGCTGCTAAAATCTCTATACAAGCCAACTTGTGTTGGTCAAAATGGCAGAAAGAACTCGGATTCCTTTAAACATCACAACTCGGATTCAAATCCTGACGGATACTGAAGAAACTAACATAATTACGATGGTGCTTTAATCATATTGATAACCAATAGGGAGCCGGAAAGAAACTCAAAATCCATCAGAACCATCCCAGAAGAGATATAAGAAGCACACCAGTCCAGAAGCACTTATAATATCATATTTTTATTAATTTAGTTTCGAAAGAGCTCAGAATGTTTCCATTTAGTCCCCGAAACATAACACATTTTCCTTTACTCGCTCGTGTCTATATATATGTGTATATATATATCTGCATATGTATATTACTTAATCAACATGATTACTTGCAAGTATCAGATCAAGCGCAAAAAAACGCCATACATACATTACTGCAACAAGTTTTATTCTTCAAACAGTAGTCACCTTTCTCGACGCAGCCAACTTGACCATCATCGGCTCCCGATATGATCTTGCCGGAAATTTCTTGTACATCAGCGGTTGTAGTTGGTGGGATCTCCCGGGCGGCAGAAGATGTTGGGTGAGCAAAGGTGGCAGTAACCACCAGGGCCATTATGAGCACACAGCTAAGGTTCTTGGCCATTTGATTGATTTTTCTTACACAAATAGATGTATATATAAATGATCCAGGTTTTGTGATGAAGCCTTTCGTTTGGGTTCCTTTTTATAGAGCCAAAAGTGCAAGAGCATGCATGGAGATCATGTGTCCCTTGGAGTTGCAATTGTTACAATGCAAAACTAATGACTGCAGCCCCATATGTTTTGTTACCCAGACGTCAAGCTAAACAATTTTTGATTTGTGTCGCGTGTACTCATCTTAGCTGACTTTGATATGTCAATATGGTATTTAATTATTTAATAGGATATAGCATTTTTAATTTTGAGTGCATAATGCCTGAACCGTGGTCACGGGTCCTCTGAAGATAGAAAACTTCAGTTCAGTACACGCACCAAAAAGGGGTTGCGCGGTATGACCTTCAGGGGCGTAGAACGTCTGAAGTCCCCTTTGCTTACCCAATTTCCTGTTAACTCTAGTCTTAGACTGTGAACGGTATCAATCCTTAATTATCCTTACCTTTCTCTCATGTTTCACTCACTAACGTGTGTTTCTCTCACTATGCTCCACTAAGTGTGTCATTCACAAAATGTGTCACTCATGAAATAAGATGTTCTCACTGGTTTTGAAAGCGAGATTCTATCGTACCGAATTGATCAAAGATGATAGAAATAAAATCTATGAAATTATGCAAAGTCAAGATAAACTGAAAACTAGAATTTGACTGATGGTGGAGTGAGGCCTCACAGAGGGTTTGGGAATTGCTACAGATCTGGACCGAAACTAAGTACTTTAACCATACATTTTTCAACCATCATAGAACTCAAAATTCAGGTACTAACAACAAAATTCAGGGTAAACCTATTCATACCACCCCACAAGCGGTCTGGACATTTATATATCTCAAAATTACAGGATCCCAAAATAAATTCTAGATTAAATATTTTGTCTTCCTAATCAAAGAAAATTTACTAAAAATTCTATAATAGGAAAGATGATATTCATAGGGTCACGATCGTCCTCCAATCATGTGTGCCTGTGCTCGCCTTTATGCTAAAAAATCTCGGAGTCACCGATCTTTCCCTGATCATAGTGCTTTCTATATCTAAATCTGCAATTATAGATCTTATCTGATATTTAGACTAATTTAAGTTGGTAATTTGCTCATAAATATTGTGTAATTTCTGCATAATAAAGACACTATCAAGCATCTCAGAAGGACTGAAAAAACCGAGCTTCGAAAGCTGAAAACTAGGAAGGATCAAATGAATACACTCAGAATTCTATCAGAGGCTAAACTCTCTTGAGAAATATTATATATGTCCTTTATATTGTTCTTCGCCCACCAAAAGGACATATACAGAGCTTCCACGCAAATGTCTCCAAGGGATTTATCAGTCCCTTTAAAAGTCCCATCGTTTCTCTCACTCCAGATTTTGCATGCAACATACATCAATACATCCCACAATTTTCTACCTCTATTGCTAGAACATAGCTCTGGCTACTGAGAGATTAGTTCCCTCCCAGATTTGATTTTGAGACATTATCTTGATTTTTATAAATATCATGTTTTAAACTCGTTATTTGAAGATTTTGCAGGAAATTAGGACAAAAAGACGAAATACAAAGATATGGAGATCTGAACAAGAATCTGATTTGAATTTTGAAGAAATACTTGGTCATGAAATAGAAAACAAAAATGAAAATATCCATAGTGAAATCTATGTTAGGAATTTGAGGTTTTTGAATAATTGAATGGTCCGTGATCACCCCTATACATGAAGTCGTCTTGTCTTAAATGATCAAAATTTTGATTATTTGGACGACTACAAAAAGATGCATATAGGATTCAAACATAACAAAGTGGTTTTTGAGCATCATTAGAATATACTAATGATATGTTCTAAACGATTTTTCATGGAGTGAATATGACTAAACAATTAGATGTTTGTAGACCTTAATAACTTTTTTATACTATATTTTTTAAATATTATGGGAGGTAAAATCAATTATATCTCAAGATTTTTCAGTCTTCAATAAGAGGAGGAGATGTCATCTGAGTCAAATGGTTATCTGTATTTTTATACTACATATTTAAGTGAATGTTAAGAGAAAAAATCATAGTTCCAAAATGTGAGAATCCGATTTTCAAACTAATTGGGCTGGAAAGCCATTTGAGGATTGATATTGTTAGTGGGACTTAGCCCATGGGTCAAAATTTGATTGTAGATTTAAGGAGTATATTGGGTAATTTTGAGAAAAATTATTAATTTTTAGAATTTATTTTAATTACTTATTTATGATTGGAATATCATAATGGGAATTGTATTATTGGCTATGGAATCTTCATACTATACATTGGTCTATCGGATATATTCAAGGTTATATGAATTTTCGAAGATTTTTTGGAATATATTTATAATTATTGTGATTATTCAAAGAAAAAAATAAGAATTTTCTAAAAAATCTGTAAAAATTTTTGGTATATTTTTCGGAGGTTTATACGTTTATTATGAATTTAAAATGATTTTAAGTAATTAATAAATAATATTTTTATATTTAATATTATTAAATTAAATTAACATTTTATTGGAAAAGTCAAAACGATATTGACCAATATCGTTTTGATTATCATTTGGTCAAAACACAATGATGGTCATCGTTATGACCACCTGTGTACCCCTAGTGCCGTTTTTGTTAAAACGGCGTCATATTACGAACACCCAAACGACGTAATTCTATCGTCAGTTGGGAAGGTTCTCCCATTGCATTTCACCCGTTCTAAATCTTATATGAGTCGAAATTCTTCATTTGGTGTATATAGAGCTCCTTAAGCTCTAGAAATACCCCCATATGCTGAATCGATGATCAGCAAGTTGATTCCCCAAGCAAATCATGTATTTTGGTGCTCTAAAGATGCGGGTTAGGTTGATTTTCAGACCTTGAAAACTAGCTCGTTCTTCCCTTATTATGCCGGATTCTGGTAGTAAACCCTTTTTCCTTTACATTTTTAGATTCCTCTCATTTAGAGTTTTGATTTAATATATAATATGTTCAATTCTGAGTTGTGTGTGAGAAGCTATGTTAATTAGAAAATTTAGGATTTTCTACAGTTTGGAGTTTTTGGAGGTTAAAAACGACCTCAAACAACATGTCATCTTAAGCGTCTTTGTATGACAGTCGTTTTGAGCATAGGCGAACGACGTGTTACCTGCATGGGCAGGTGATGTACCGTTCACTTGTGAGGATAGGTTTTGTCCGAGCTAGAGGCTAAGACAAAGCATGGCACACCTGGAGGTGGACATGTGTCACCTTAGGTAGGTTTGGCAACACCTGATAATGCCATGTGTTATATTCGGTTGGTTTGAATTAAATAAATTTTAAAAAATTAGAAAAATAGTTCAAAAAAATATATAAAATTCATAAAAATAGAAAAAAAAATCTGAAAAATTTACATAAAATACTTAATTTAATTTGGAGTCTACTGAAATCAAATTTGTTTGAATCGATTTGATGGGTCAATTAAATTGAATAAGCCTTAAAAAAATGTGAAAAAAAAGAAGAAAAATCATCTGGTTGGGTCCTAGGTCAATTGTCGGGTAGGAACGCGTCGAATTAAAGAGTTCAATGCATTATTTTTAAATGTTATTATGATATGAGAATAGTTTATGAGAATGCAGAAATGTTATGTGTAGGTGGACACATACAATGACAGAAACTCGAGGAATCAGTATGGAGTGCCATCAACAGCTAATAGGGCTTCAAAACCCATGAGTAGACGAAATCTTCTTTCTTTTGATAAGTTGTTGGCATGAATTGTTAAAAATGTGGTAAGTATGAAATGAATATCCGGAATTACATGTGTATACTAGTAAAATGCTATGTTAAGCATGATAGTTCGTATAGCAAGTACCGAGTAGCATGATATGATATGAAATATATGAATGTGCTATACTATGATTAAGATGCATCAAATGCATTGGGCGCATTCGAGAATCAACATCAGCATGTGGAATACACTGAGTCCGCATAAGGTAACCTATGACCCTGGAGAGCTCTCCAGGTCTGGTAACGTGGCGTGGAGATGTCAAATCATTAGGTAATAAGGTTGGAAGGGGTTTTTAATTATTTATTATTAATTTAATTATAGATCAAGATCTTGCAATGTGAGGATCGATTAGGTGGAGCTACTATCACTTAATGCCCCAACATCGTCAGTGGATCAGGTTAGGATTTAAATTAGACATGGATTTGCCTACTATATGATTTGAAAAGATAAAATGAATGACAGCGTAAATAGAGTGTCATTAACGAACTCTAGTCATGTCCCTGGCCCGGATAGACTGGAAGATATTGCCAAGCTCAAGTCACGGTCATTTGTGTTCTCTGATGAGTCATACGTGCTACATATCAATTGATTGTGATTTATGTGTATCATTGCATGAGGATACCTGCATGCATTAACGAACTGGCATGTGTAAACTGATAGAGTTAAGGTATGCCAGCATTGTTTAATTGATTATAATGTTTGATGCATGTGAATTGCTTCGTATATTTTTCTCATACGCTCACCTAGCAGAATTCTGCCAAAGTATTAGCATATAATGCAGGAATGATGAATAGAAGCTCGCTCCTAGGCATCTCGAGAATAGAATAACGGATTGATCGACTAATGACCATATTCAAGATAATTTTAAAGAGGTTTATATATTCATAGTAATAAGTCCCCTGAGTCTGATGTGTATGACTACAAGTTAATATATTAAATTGATTCCTGGACAATATTTGCTAAATTGTTCATTTGACGATGTCACCAGACAACATCACATCATTCGAATAATTCCACTGCATATTGTGTCTATTAACTATTTTGTTTCCATCTCTGCTTTATTTTTATACCACTAGCCTTGTAGGTTTATTATATGTTTTAATGTATGATCTGGCAATATATATAGTGGACCTACAGTGGCTGTTGCGTGAAATTTTAAAATTCGGAGCTTAACACCAAATCCTATGATTCTCATTATTACCATCATATGATTGTTATGAAATACACAAGAGTTTATACACTGTTAGTATATAAAATAAAATATCTAAGTAAATGGGAGACAAATGCAAAATAGAATAGAAGTACTAAAATATTATTCACACAAAGACAAGAATTATTATCAAAAAGAGAGTTGTGTATAAAATTTTATATTTGTACTCTAAAAATATTAATTTTTTATATATAATTTTTGGACTAAAAATATCATACAACACCCAAACCCAAATACCACACATATAATCCAACTAGCAACCTACCTTCTTGTATATATATATATTATAAATAGTTTGGGATTACTCTTTCAATTTAAATTCTTTTATTTTGTAATCCCACCCTTGATTCTCTCCTTTTAAATCTCTTTTAAATCTATTAGTTAATTTTTAAAATGTTGACTCTCCTATGTCTTTCGTAATTGACTACTCCAATATCAATGGGGTAAAATGTAGAAAAAAAAATCCTCATGGTTATGCATAGCTGATGCAGTTTTAGAGTTAAAAAGTAAAAGACAAAAATAAATAAGAATATTCCAATCGACCCAAAAGAAAATTTTGTTGTCGCCATCTGGTCCTACTGTATATCTCCATATGTGACTATTAAATATATAGCAGTTATACAAAAGAAGAACAAATATTTAACAATAACAGTAAAATTGTGTCAAGAAGATCAAGAAACATAATCATGTCGGTAGTAGTTAAAAGTGGTTTGTAAATTTTAAATAGTCATGCGCAGTATACAAAAGATAATTATAATATGTATTTTATTTCCTTGGCATAAATTTGGTATACAAATTCTATTGCCAGCATACAAATTTTATTCTAGGGGAATTGATCTATATTCCCGAACATGTTATTTAATCAACCCATTAGCCTTGCTAATACCATCCGATCCGAGCGATACACAAATTAGTGCAACAACTTTTACAATCCACAGCCCAACTCAATACATAAATTTTGGCAACAATCTGAATTAAACAAGCACCAATCACCTCTTTTCTTACATTCCTTCATGATCCTGCCTGTAGGTTTAGCTAGTTCGTTTTCAGGAGCTGCTGTTGTTGGCGTCGTATCTCGGATGGAAGATGTTGGGTGAGCAAACATGGCACCAACCACAAGGATCATGAGGAGCACACAACTAATGTTCTTGGCCATTTGATTATATATTCTTGCACGAATGATGGATATGCAGGTTTTGTGATGAAATGATGAAATAAAACTTTTTGATTTGGGTTCCTTTTTATAGAACAAGTGTGTGTATGGGAATCGAAAATTTTTATTTCATCACAAAACCTGCATAACCACACACATCCATTATTCATGCAGGAACATACAATCAAATTAATGGACAAGGATCTTAGTTGTGCGCTCCTCATGACCTGGTGTGGTTGGTGTCGTGTTTGCTCAGCCAACCTCTTCCATCCGAGATATGATGCCAATTGTAGCTAAAATCGTTGGCCATTAATTTGATTGTATATTCTTCCACAAATGATGGACGTGTGTGGTTATGCAGGTTTGCGATGAAAAAATAAAATGAAGCTTTTTGGTTTGGATTCTTTCTTATGGAACAGGGACGTGTGTATGGGAATGTTACAATGCATGTGGAATGACAAATCCATCTATTTTGTTGCCCCCGCATCTAGCTAAACAAGGTATGACTAAAATGTGTGTCCAGCTAAATACTATGACCAAAATGTTCGTATGTCTTAAGCAATCATATTGTAATAACATGGGAGGAATTATAGAATTGTTCTTGATTCTTTAAGCAAAATATTTAGTTATTTATTGTATATATTAGTATTAATTAGACCGTTCAAAATGATATAATTTTACTATATATGATTTTACGAATTTATCTTTTTTTCACTCTAATGATAATGTTTTAGGCTTAAAACTCCATCTCTTTCCCCTATGAATCTGAATCAAATATGGTTATTTGGTATTAGTTCATAATATATGAATTCAAATTCAAATATCTAAACTCAAGAAAAACTAAACTAAATTAAAATATATTATTATTTAAAAAAAACACATTATCACCTAACCATATTTTTTTTAATGTTATCACTTAATTTTCGAATATTATCACTTAATCGAATTTCATTTTATGGCGTTTAGAGCTGATTTTCTGGTTAAGTTCATGCCGTTTCCTATGGTGTAATTGCTAGATCAATTCTATCAACTTTATTCATTTAAAAATTATAATTTTTTATATATTAGTGAAAAAATTAAATTAAAATTAATTTTAATTTTAATTTAATTTCAACAAACATCCCTCCTATCCGTTACCCTAATAACTTTATTTATTTTCAAATACCTTGCATCAACGGTGTTCTCACTGAATCCTCATCCTCATATTTCACACTGTTTAGTTTTTTTATTGTTAATATTATACAAATTGGATGACTAATCCATATTTTAATAAAAAAATGGTAAAGGCTATCAATATGAGCTCCCGCCATCCTTCCTCCTACTCCTCTCCACCGCATCCCCCAAATCACCCGTTGATCCATCTAGACACCGTATTCCTTGTTCGAGACCCATCCACCCATCATGGCGATCCCTTAGCCTCACCCCTGACCCTCCCGGCCCCCTCTGATGTCGGGAAAGCTCCTATCCCTTCCTCTTCACCCCAATAGAAACCTGGCTCCATCTTCAACCACGACCGTTTCATCTCTTATTTTGTGGATGGCCTTCCTGAAAACTGGTCACTCTTTGAGCTCCGGTCTTTCTTCGGAGAGAACGAAGGGATTGTTGACGCATTTATTCCACGCAAGAGAAGCAAACGCAACTCCCGCTTCGGTTTCATTCGGTTCCTGCGCAACAAACAGAATGAGGCATCCCGTGGAATTCGGCTGAATTCTCTATCTTCCCCCAACAACCTTTTATCGTTCAGTATCGCGAGATTCCAAGCTAGAGAATGGTCTATTCCTCGCCCTGACGTGCCTTCTCACCCTCAAGTCTGCTCTTCTGTCCATCTTCCGTGGAATGCTAGAGTGACTCATATCGAAGGAATAACCTATGCTGACGTGGTTTCCTCAAAGGCTGTTAAAACCTTCAATGTTTCTCTTTCCCCTTCATCTATTAACAAGTCTTGGCTCACATGCAGCGTAGTAGGAATCGCGAGGCACGGAACCTTTAAGAAAAAGCTCTGGCCGGATCAAGTAGGGGTTAAGTTTTTGGGAGGAGACTTGTATCTCCTGACTTTCTCTTCCCCATCTGAGATACTAAAAAATCTCTTTGACAAAGTACAATGGTGGAACAAAAATTTTTCTGAATTCCATCCTTGGAGGCCGGAGGACGTGTGCAAACGAAGTTTGTGCTGGGTTAAGGTCACCGGTGTTTCTCTCCATACTTGGCATGAAGATAGTTTCAGGAAGATGGTTCAGCCAGTTGGCTCGTTAATCAAGGTGCATCAGAAAACTATCAACTGGGAAGTTCTCGATGTAGCCTACCTGCTTATCTTGACACATCAGGAGGAGATAGTTTCGTGTAAAGTAAGGGCGGCAGTAGAAGGAATTTCCTTCTTGATGTCTATTTTGGAATATACCTTAGTGGAGGAGCAGGATGTTTCCTTTGGTGGCGATAAGATGGGTCTGTCAAGATACTGCACCTCAGCTTTCTCTCCTGTGGGTGCCGTCAGTCAGGAAAAAAAGAAAATTTCCTTTGAACTCGATAATATCCAGCCGACTCTCTCACCTAGATAGGCGGGAAATGTTTTCCCTGTCCCTGGTGTCCAGTTAGACCCATCCCACCTTTCAGCCTCTCCTACCCCACTCCCTGGGCCTACATCCACCTTACCCACTTTGGACTTTGCAGAGAATTCTACAACGAAATTCCACGGGCCTTGGATGGACACGGAGGGTTACCGGTCCATGGAGATGCGAGTCTCTCGTTCAAAAGCTCATGACCTTCCCTGTAAGCAAAGATTATTTCAGAGTGGTGGTCCTCTATTACCAACTGCAGGAAGAAGGGAGATTGCTAACAGCTTATCCGAAAGTTCAGAAGCTAATCCAAATGTATTCATCCCTCATGTCAACCGGCGCTTACTCATTGAGAATAATTTCAGGGCCGGAAATCATTCGGATCCCTCTCGAGTTACCGAATCCCTCTGTCACCTGTAGATACCAAAGCTCAAGCCAACTTGGAGATAATTAACCAACTTGGACTATCTGTATTACAGCCAACAGGTGAAGTCCTTGAAAAGTTAAAGGACCAGATAGAGGAGGAAAGGAATGAAGGACGGGGTGTGCGAGAAGTTTAGAGTTCCTAAGGCTACGCCAAGAATCAGGAGAAAATCATTTTATGATTAATATTTACTCCTGGAATGTTCGGGAGTAGAATGAAGAAATGCGATGTTGCAAATCTCATTCTAATCAATCAGATTTCTCTGGCGGTTCGTTTAGAAACTAAAATCTCGGGTTGGAATGAATCCATTACCAATGCCATCTGGCAAGGTACTTTTATTAAATGGCAGGCTATTAATGCGGTGGGGAGGTCTTGAGGTATTTTTTGGCTATGGGACAAGAATGTTCTTAATGCTCACCGATTTGAAATATATGATAGATGACTAGGAGTTGAGGTATCTATCATATCCAACGGCTATAAATTTTATTGTGTTGGATTATATGCATATAATTCAATGTCGGAAAAAGAGAGAGGCTATGGACCGAGATTCTTGAGGTTAAGAGAATATCATCTCTCCCGTGGGTAGTTATGGGAGATTTTAATGAAAAGATATCTCAAGAGTGTACGGGGCATAATTTTGATTTAAGAGGAGCGCAGAGTCTCCTGCGATTCATAGAAGAAGGCGAGCTGCTGGATATTCCATTGTCTTTTACGTGGTTTAACTCCTACGACGCTTCTAGATTGGACAGAATCTAGGCAAGTCCTTCATGGATGGCTCGAAATGGAAATTTGAAGTTATTTGCTGGAAGTAAAAAACTTTCTGATCACGTGCCCCTAATTTTGAGGTCAAAAATTAATGATTGGGTTAGACGGTCCTTCCGCTGTTGGGATGTCTGGTGGGATAAATCTAATTTCCATGATAGTGTAGATAATTTACGGAGAAAGTTTGCTCTCACATTCCCAGGCAGGTACACTTTGATAAGAAAGTGGGGTTTCCTAAGGAGGCAACTTATCTTATGGAGTAAGACAGATTTAAGGAATCCTGAAAATCGATTGACTGAAGTATTAAAACAGATTGATGATCTTGACCATCGCAGAAGAACTGATTGCGATCTATCTGACCCATCGGCAACCTCACTATATCATAGGTTACAGTGCGAAAAGTGGGATCTCAAGAGAAAGATAGAATCAATGTGGAGACAAAAAGCCAGAGCTCATTGGCTTAAGTTAGGAGATAAGAATTCCAAATTATATCATCTTAGTGCAACATTGAGACAACAGAGAAATTTTATTAGCTCCCTGCGTGTAGACAGCTGCGTTATTGACAGGCCTTTGGAGGTTAGAGAAGTACTTGATTATTTCAGAGATATCTTCGCCAGCAACAATAAAGTGTGGCTTGGATTGGGCAATCTGCAGTTCGAAAAATCTCTGAGTTGGAGGCGATGGATCTAGAAGACCCTTTCTCTAGTGAAGAGATAAAAGGAGGCTACGTGGGCATGTGGGAATAATAAAGCCCCAAGTCCTGATGGTTTTAATTTCTTATTTATAAGGAAGGGTTGGGATATTGTTGGTGAAGATATAATCTTCATGATTAAGGAATTCCATAAGATAGGCGTTATGCCTCGTGGCATTAATAACACCTTCCTCACGCTAATTCCTAAGAGATCAAGGGAGCTGACACTCTAAACTCTTTTCGAGCTATAAGTCTAATTTCTAGCCTTTACAAGATCATAGCAAAATTATTGGCTATGAGGCTTAAACGGGTAATCAGCAAAGTTATCTCTCCCCACCAATTGGGCTTTATTGAGGGTCGCAACCTCTTTGATTCAGTAATGGTAGCATCAGAGGCCATCCATATCCTGAAATCGGAGAAAAGAAAAGAGTGGATCTTTAAGCTAGATTTCAGGAAGGCTTATTGTAAGGACCCAAACCCGAAAACTAGGCCCTTACCGCCGTGAAACCCGGACAAGCCCAACTACTGGACCAATCCGAATCCCATAAGGCTTAGAAGACTTTTCAAACATGATTCCCAAAACAAATGTATTTAATATTTCAAGAATTGGAACATGTCAAATAAGAAACAGACATCTGACATATCATTGGAGTAAACACAGTGGAAGATTTTATTTAAATAAATAAAATATTCAAAACAAAAGGCGGGTTCATACAGTCACAAGCCCAAAATCACAAACTGGACTTAAAACCTAGCACATAAAACCGTAGCCAGAAACGTAGTAAATGCATAAGAATATAATAATAATCAAAAATTAAAATGAGTTAAAAAAAATGTCAGAAAAGAAAACTATATAAAATGTATAAGTGTGATAGTCCAGCTAAGTCGTACGAATCTCACATATCTCAAAACACTGCCTACAGTTCACGAACTATTCCTGAAAGGGGAAATAACAACGGGTGAGATAATAATCTCAGTAGGAGTTACTGCATCATATGTTTTACGAAAAAACAAAGGCATATACTAAGAAGAGAAAAAATGGTTTATTATAGGAACAATGACGTAACTGATGCAACTCAAATGATATAGAATTCATACATTTGATTTTATAATGTAAAACATAGTTCAAGCTCAATAGGTTATAACTCATAAACTCATAATACAACACGACTATCAATGCTTACCAAAACCTATCAGGATGGACATAATAAATCACTCCTTGAGTAATCCCGCTAAAGGGAAACTGGAAGCCCACTGGCAGTGTTAATTTATATTTTTAAGAAAGTAATAAATATACACGCAACCCCTACTGCCAGTGTTGTCCAAGACTAGGCAGAGAAAACTACATGTATCATACCCGTCTCAATACACAATACAAACCAACCTACGACGATGTGGCAGACAAATGAAGACAACACTCATACAACTCCCGAACGGGTAAGTAACTCTCTCATATCACTGGAATTCCATATACTCACCTTGCATTGGCCAAGCGAACGTTTATTAAAATAAATACCAAACTGAATACAAAATATTTATTAAATACCATACTTATTTTAAACTATAGTATAAAATAATATATTTTATGAAAACTATAAAAATATGTCATGCATCAAGACATCCTCAAGTTTGACCATCATAACTTAACTTTTAGTTACATTAAACCAATAATTATTATTTATAAAATCTACTAAAATTATTCTCTTAGGACCCAATGTAAATATAAATAACAATAAATATAATTTTTTAAATTTATTATTATCATCATTTTTTTATTTGTCTAATCCCACAATCTGAATTTTTAATTTATTATGTAATAGTTAACCTTAAACTATGATTTATAGTTATTATGTTAATATTATTAATACACATATAAATTTAAGTATATATTTTATATGTTAATTTATTGATTCATTTTTATTATTATTCTTATTAAATCCAGCCCAACTACTTCAACCCAATACTAACCAATAAAAAAACTAAAGGGGGAAGAAAACATGTACTTGTCGACAATTGCTAGTTTTCTAGCTAGACTCTAACTCTTCAGCAACTTTAGCAGCTTTCCCTAGGAAAAAGCACGCTATTAGTAGAAGCTAAAACAATTAAAAAGGGCAATTAAATGGCTTTATGAGATAATCGGTAGACTTTCTGCATAGGCAGGCCCAATGCATTATTGTGCTGCACCAGAAGTTTAATTAGGCAATAAAAAAATTAGTGTGCTGTCACAAGCGTACATGCATACGAGAGAGGTGGCAACGAAGGAACAAAAAGACAAGAAGGGTGAGCTGTGAATATGAAGAAAAAAAAAGAAAAAAACAAAATGACAAGATGGCCTATGTGAGCTGTAACGTGGGAATAAGAGGAAGAAGGAAGTTATTGACAATATCTTGCATAATATTATTAGGGAAATGGCAAGGAGATAAACGGCAGCCTTAAGGAAGCAACGTTGTCAATAAAATAAAATAATATATAATTAATAAGGAGTGAAACAACATTTGGCTGCCAAAAGAAAAGCAGAAAGAAACAAGACAAGATGAACATGATTTGCCGATCAAACTTATGAGGCATAGTCTCCTATCTTATATGTAAAAGAATTAGTGACAATTTTTTTGTCTTTATCGCATGATCCAGATTCAAAATCACCTGAATCAAACCAATATTAGAATCTACAATTGCAAACCAGAATTAATATACGAAAGAAAAGAATCCTACCGTTCCTTCACCGACCTATAAAACCAACAATCGAACAGTGGAAAAGAGAGAAGCTTAGTGTTGGGTTGGAAGGAGGAATGCACACCGATCGAGTAAGATTGGTTAACGGGTCCGGAATTCAAAATTGGGAGGGGTCTAAGTCAAGGGGACCCTCTATCCCCCTTGCTCTTTGACCTGGCACCAGAAATTTTATCAAAGCTCCTCCTAAAAGCAGCAGAGATGGGGTTGTTTCAGGAATTCCAGTCAGGAAGCTTTTCGTTGACACATCTGCAATATGCAGATGATGACGTAATCTTATTTTGTGAAGGTGGATCCGAGGTGTTGAAAAACCTACACAGAGTATTGAAGGCTTTTGAATTATTGTCAGATTTAAAAATCAATTTCCATAAGAGCTCTTTAATTGGGCTGTCTCGCCCAAGGATAGAAGTTGAAAGAATGGCCAGGAGTTTATGCTGTAACCACCAAGCCCTCCCATTCAGATACCTTGGGGTATCGTTAGGAATAAATCCTAAATTCCATAAATCGTAGAAAGGAGTTGTGGACAGGATTCGGCAGAAGCTTGCCACATGGAAGGGTTGTTTTTTGTCAATGGGTGGCAGGCTCACACTTTTAAAGTCCACCTTAAATAGTTCCCCATCTTTATAATGTCTATTTTTAAAATTCCCCGAGGTATAAGGAAGGAGATCGAGATGATAATGCGATGTTTTCTCTGGAAAGGAAAGGTGGATTCCAAATGCTTAAACAAGGTCAAGTGGATTCGTACATGTCTAAGTAAGGATAGAGGTGGTGCAGGAATTGGATCGCTGGAGCTAAGGAACACATCACTGTTGATCAAATGGTGTTGGCACCTTTTAGCGAGAAGAATTTTGTGTGGAAATCCATCTTCATCCAACGGTACAACCCGCAGTTATCTCATGATGGAATCCACTTTGGCAATACTCTCATCTCCCCAGTTTGGAGCGATATTGCGCAATGCCTGAATGGTGACTCGGATATGGCAAGAGTCTGCTTGCAGAATTCAAATGGAAGTTGGGCAATGGGTCAAGAGTTCGATTTTGGTCTGATCATTGGTATGAGAATCAGGTCCTACTATTTAGATTCCCTAGATTTTTTGAGATCTCCAATCAGCAAGAGTTCCTTGTCTCTCACATGGGATTCTACGATAATAATAGATAGACCTGGAGAATTTCTTGGAGAAGAAATCTTTTTGTATGGGAGGAGCAACTTGTGGAGGATTTGATGCGTCTGATTCACAATATCAAATGCCATTCAAATCAAGAGGATACACTCAGTTGGAGGCCCGGGTATGTCCCATACCGAGTTAAGGAAGGTTATGAGCTTCTTGAATCATCTAAGCACTTTGATGTAGGACACCCAATTCCGAATGTATGGGAGATGGAAGGGGCACCAAAACATCAAGTGCTAATGTGGCTGGCCTTCTTAGAAAAAGTATCCTTGAGAGTCCATTTGGCAAGAATTGGTATATTGTGAGACTCAGATATATCATGCTCGAATTGTGATGAAGTGGAATCTGACTCCAACCATATCCTCCTGACCTGCCGCTTTGCTTGGATATGTTGGTCCTTATTACTTAGAAAATGGGGCTTTCAATGGGTTCAACCAAGGTGTATGAGTGATCTTTTCATTCAATGGGGCGGTTCTCCTTCAGCAAATCCCATAAGAGATTCTGGTATGCCCTTCCTTATGACCTGGGGAATATGGACCAACAGAAATAAAAATATATTCCAGCATGATTAGTGAAATCTGCACTGAAAGCATTATTCACAGAGTAGGGTGGGCAAAAGTTAATTTTAAGGAGATACAGTATAGCGGTTTGGATTTACTCCCAATAGATAATCTCCATTTGATTGTGAGATAGGCTCTGATAGGTTAAGATACCACAGGATTGTTAAGGGATATCTTAACAAATCTCTGCCCTTTTGACGAGTTGATATAATATCCTTGTATATTCTTCCTCATCAATACATTCTTTGATAATTTAAAAGAAAATCTACCTTTAAGATAAATTATCTATTTTAGCAAATATCATTAAATTCTGGAAATGGACCGTCTCGAACATTTTCAATACTCTTTTATTCTACCAATCTATATGCATGATTGGCCATGGAAACTGTAGTTGGATTTCCTTATTTATACAGAACATTGCGCATCTGATATGTGTCCGATGATCATAGTCAATCCACTACCAATTTCTTCATGTTTTGAGACAATCCTATTTCGTCTCAAATATGTTTGTGTTCATGAATAGAGTCATAATAAAAACAAATTTGAGACGACTGGAGAACGTCTCAAAAAACATGGTCGCTAATTTATATTTCGACACTAATACGTCTCTAAATTTTTGAGTCAAAAAGTTAAACTATTCAAATACGTCTCAAAATTTAACAATAAAATATATATATTATATTTACAATCGACACAAATAAGAATTCAAAAACGTCTCAAATTATAATATAAAATATATTTATTTTATTTTATAATAATTAAAATTAAAAGATTCAAAAACGTCTCAAAATATGAAATTTAGTAAAATCTATTTTGAAATAGATGTAACATTTAATTTTAAAAATCTTATATATCACGTTTTCGAATATCACAATTTTACAAATATTTTAAAAATCTTAAATATAATATTTAATTTTTAATGATATTAATATCATAATTCATTTTAATAATATTAATAAATATTAATATTAATATTATATAATTACAAAATATGTTATAATTTAAAAAATTAAATAACAATTAAAATAAAATTAAAATATTATATTCTCAAATATATTATATAAATATAATAAAAAATCTAAAAAAATATCTAATTTTAAATTAATAAATACAATCCATGATCTCCGTAACCGACGGATAAAAAATTTCGAAGACAATGAAATTTATTGTAATCAATTACACGATTAACTGGATAACCAAAAGACGATTAAACGGCGGCAAGTACGGGAATGGAGCATCAAGCCGAAGCTACACTTGAATACAGCACAAGGGGAAAGACACAAAGCCACGCAAACATTGGGAAAAAATCTAATTCCTTGACCAAGCCACGCATCAACGCAGGGAAAAGAGCTAGTTCCTTGACCAAGCCACGCAAGCTGAAAATCTTCAGTTTCTACCGAACAATCACACAAAATAAAAATAACCCGGTTATAAACAAGAGAGATAGGAAGCCAAGGCAGAAGTAAAAAAAAGAAAAATCTCAAAGAAAAACAGATTGTCGCTATGGGAGAGTTAAATAACTAAAATCAAGAGATTGGGTCTTTTATTTCCTGTTGTTCGGCCGTCTTTCTCCATCGATGAAACAATTTTATCAAACTTAATACTTTGATCTGCATGTCTTCTTTTCTCCTTCCTTCCAAGTGCTTGACATAACAATGGAGACATCAGCGAGTTCACCTGAAGAGTAAACACAAAACAAAGATAGAAGAAAAAAATTTATAAAGAAGACTGCGTTTTGAAAAAAAAAATGGAGAAAGGAAGAGCTTTGCGAAAAGGGGAGAGCAAGGGTTAGAAGAAGAGACTGCACGGTAAAGTATGGGGGAGACGGCAGGGTATGATAAAGGGCATGGGTAATTGGAAACTGTCACGTTTAACGAGGAAAAAATAAAACATTTAAAGTTGCTGCGCGCGGAACGGAAAAAAATTTCAGTTCGCGCTCACATTTTTAGAAAGCTATTTAATAATAAAAATTATATTTTTTTATTTATTATTTTGATTGAAGATTAATTATTATTTTATTTTTTAAAAAATTATTTATTAAAATCTTTATATTTATCTTATATTAAATTATTATTATAGATAATTATTAAATACATTTTTTAAATATAATTTAAAATTATAATTTATTTTTTATAAATTATTTTATTTATCATAACATTATCATTACTTTATTTAATTGAATTTATTTATAAAAATAAGTAAATAATATAATTTTTATTAAAAATCATTATTAATTATTTAAAATATTAATATATAATAAATTAAATATTAAAAATCCTTGATAAATTTTTTAAAATATTCAATATAGTAAATAAAAGGCATCCGTAAAATATTTTCATCAATTTATAATAAATAATAAAATAATACAGATATTAAAATATATTACAATCTGAATAAGTCCAAATAAATACACACATATATGATATTATAGAATAGGAGCACAAACAACATATTTAATTATCAAAAGAAGTAAATTACTCAATCATCATTATTATTATCGTTATCGTCGTCGTCGACGTCGTCGTCGTCGTCGCCGTAGTCGTCGTCGTAGTCGTCGTCATCGTAGTCGTCGTCGTTGTCGTCGGCATCATCGTCAATAACTGTATTATCATCAATATCTTCATATTCCTCAATGAACTCTTCTGCACATTCATCATTAATTTCATCCATACGAAGTAGCTCGTCTCCATCTATTGTGGCATCAACATCTTCTTCATCAAATTGTATTACGGTCAAGTCTCTCAATTCGTCTTGTTGATAAGCTAATAATGCCTCCTTATTTGATTGCTCCTCAATGTCTATATCATTTGTAACCCTTAAAGCTACCTCAATCTTTTGTTTGGCATTCGTCTTGCAAACCACCAACCAGTTTTGTCTGCTTCTTACAGGATAACTTAAATAATAAATTTGTTGACATTGTTGTGCAAGTACATAAGTATCTTGCGTCTTTAAACGCAAGCGACTATTAAGTTCAACTATTCCATGATGAATATTTATCCCCCTTCTATTTTCTGTATCATACCAGCTACAATTGAAAAGAACCACCTTGTTATTTTCTCCAAAATACTGCAACTCAATTATTTCTTCCACATATCCATAATAATCATGTTCGTCTCCACCAGTTATATGTCCTTTAACACAAACACCATAATTCTGAGTGGTTTTACCAACACAAGCATCGATTGTTTCAAACTTGAAACCATTAGTGATATAGCCTCTATAATATGTAGCTGAACGAGATGGTCCATAAGCAATATGATATATCCTCTCATCATATTGGCCCATATTATTAAGCTACATAAAAAAGATAGAATATGTATAAGTTATAGTTATGTTCGAATAAATTTCTAAATTTATAAGTTTCCAAGTAATATAAACTTACCGAATTCAACAACCAATCTGCAAAATGTTTGTCGCGTTGACACATCACTTCAAGCTCACTAATTCCGTCGTTTTGTCTCCTCAGCATTGAACAAAAATGACTGCAATAAATTGATTAGTAAATTTTATCTTATTAGAAAAATTTAATAATATAATACAAAACTTACTTCAAGTATGGCGTAACTTCATCAAAATTAATAAGAACATATGTCCTCATCCATCTTAATGCTTCATCCGATAAAGTTTTTTTCTTATTTCGGGCACCCAATGGTCGACCTGGATGTTTGAAGATAGATAATCTGGAATCATCACCAGTAGTACCACCATCATCATATCTTGGAGGTCTATTCATTTTCGTCTCAACATTGTCATTGAAGTATAACGAACAAAAATTGGCAATTTCTTCAATGATATATGCCTTGGTAATAGACCCAGTAACAGCCGCCTTATTTTTTATTTTTTGCTTAAGATGGTACAAGTACCTAAAAAAAAGTTAGTGTCAACAAGTTACAAATATATAAGAAATAAAAATTTTAAATAAATTATAAACTATAAAACTAACCTCTCAAATGGATACATCCATCTATATTGCACCGGTCCACCTATTTTTGCCTCGTAAGCCAAATGAATTGGGAGATGCTCCATGGAATCAAAAAAACTTGGAGGAAATATTCTCTCTAACTTGCAAAGAATTAAGATGATATTTTGCTCCAATATTTCCATACGATCATAATGCAAAACAGTAGAGCATAAATCCCTAAAGAATTGACTGAGTTCTGTCAATGCTTCCCAAACCGCGGTAGGAAGTGAATCTCGAAAAGCAATCGGGATGAGCCTCTCCATAAATACATGACAGTCATGGGATTTAAGACCATATAATTTTCCATCAACAGAGTTAACACAATTGGAGATATTTGAAGCATACCCATCTGGAAATTTAACATTTGTTAACCACCGATATATATCCAGTTGTTGTTGTTTTGTCAAAACAAATGGTGCCTTTGGCTTTAACAATCTTTCACCCATTTGTTTCAACTCCAACTGTGGCCGAAAACAATACCTTGCTAAATCTTGTCTTGATTTCACATTATCCTTTGTTTTATCTGAAACGTCCATAACTGTATTCCATATATTATCAAACACATTTTTTTCAACATGCATAGGATCCAAATTGTGACGAATAAGATTTGTTCTCCAATATTCCAATTCCCAAAAAATACTCATCTTTGTCCAATTGTGCTCCACCCCATAACCAAAAGGTTTATCTCTACGAAATTGTAACCCAAAGGGAACATGATTAACCTCACAAACACGTGAATATAATTCCTCACCTGATGGATATGGTAACGACATATCTCTTTCTCGCCTTCCTTTATAAAATTGGTTTTGTTGACGACGGAAAGTATGATTCTCTGGCAAAAATCGACGATGACAATCAAACCAACATGGCTTTCCACCTGCTTGTAAAGTAAAAGATTTATTATTTTCTAGACAATACGGGCAAGCAAGTCTCCCATGAGTACTCCAACCAGACAACATGCCATATGCCGGAAAATCACTAATTGTCCACAACAAGGCTGCTCTCAACTGAAAATTTTCTCTCTTGTAAGCATCATAAGTCTCACAACCCACTGTCCATAAATATTTAAGCTCATCAATCAAAGGTCGTAAACAAATATCAATATCCCTCCCTGGGCTTTTCGGACCTGGTATTAGTAGTGAGAGGAACATAAATTGTGATTTCATACACATACCTGGAGGTAAGTTATAAACTGTCATAATCACCGGCCAACAAGTCTGTGGTTTAGAAGTAAAGTTAAATGGGCTAAATCCATCAGTGCATAAACCCAACCTGACATTTCGGGCATCAACTGCAAAACTTGGATAAGTACGGTCAAAATGCATCCATGCTTCACTATGTGATGGATGTGATATTTTTCCATCTTCAGGTGTATTTAATGCATGCCATGTCATATATTGAGCAGTTTGTCTAGCCATGAACAATCGTTGAAGCCTATCAATAATTGGAAAATAAGTTAATCTTTTGAATGCAATGGGCCCCTTCTTTCCAACTCGTTTGATCCGTGCTTGTCCACAAATTCTACAGTCATAGCCATCTGCATCATCACCATAGTAAATCATACAAAAATTCTTACACATGTCAATATATTGATACCTCAAACCCATTTTCTCCACAAACTTCTTTGCACTTTGAAAATCTCTTGGTATTTTGTGGTCATGCGGCAAGAACTCCAAAAATACTTTAGTAAAATAATCATATTGCGAATTTGACAATCCGCAGTACGATTTTGCATGAAGCAATCGAGCGACAGCAGATAAATGATTATGTGAACTAGTGCAACCATCCCACAGTGGTTCCTTACTAGAATTCAAAAAATCATAAAATATTTTTGCCTGTGAGTTTGGAACATCAGCCGTGCCCAGTTCAGACTCAAAATCTTGTTGGTTAGCAGCTTCAAAATCATTGACCATAGCAGCCATCCCTGCATCCCAATTCTGCTCAAACTGTGAATTATCATTTGGTATTTGTGAAGATCTAGTATTATCATTACGATAGTTTTCCCCATGAGAAGTCCACACATGATAATATTTAACAAAACCTTCTTTTAGTAAGTGATAATTCACATCATCCCTATTAAGAAAATGCAAATTTTCACATTTCCTACAAGGACATCGGATTTGACCATGCGAAGTGATTAAGTCTGCTTGAGAGTAAACATAATTCAAAAATTCCTCGACGCCAATAACAAACTTTTTACTTATACCGCCAGCTTTATTAATTCGTCGATACATCCAACTACGATTAGTGTCCATATGTTGAACAAAAAGATCACCCCAATTGGAATGCTGCCATTAATTACAAAAAATAATTAGTAATATCCCATTAGTAATATTAGTCTAAGAAATATATTTAATATACTAAAACTTAAAATCAAAACTCTTAAAGTAAATGATCTATATAAACAATAAAGTTAATAAATAATAAAATAAATATATACGTCATTTTCTTACCTTTGTTCTTGCTAAGTAACCACAATGAGAAACAAGTTGGGCGACGATCTAATGTAGAAAATGATGAATAAAAGTAGCGGTGCATGACAATCCCTTTATATAGAAGAAATATAATAAAGTAATATAGAATACATCCAAAATATTATTTAACTAAAAATATGATGTGACTACTCAACTTTTTCCTTTTTCAGTTTTGATTTGACTATTCCGACAAATAAATATTGATACGACTACTCTCTTTTTTTTCAGTATCAATTAGACTAATCAGATAATTTTTTTTTGATATGCACCCTACTATACTACACCGCATGCTGCACCGCACCCTTACTATGCTGCACTGCACCCTACTACGCATGCTGTACAATCAATATTTTTTTGTCGCATGCTGTTGTTTATTTCTGAATCATTAATATTTAGAAATATTTTGTCGCATGCTGCTGCACTGCCCTACTACACTGCTGTTTTCAATACGTAGTAATATTTATTTCTGAATCATTAATAAATATAAAAATAATTTTAAATAATTTTAAATTTATTTATTTTATTATTAAATTAAAATATTATATTTTATAATTTTTTAATGTTAGAGATAAATTAGAGACGTTATTCTCACGTTTCTGATATTATTTTATTTAGAGACGTTTAGATACGACTCTAATATGTTTCATCTAATAATTATATAATATTATTTAAAACAGAAACAAACATAAACATCTCTGATTTGTTTCTAACCAAAAACGATTCTATTACAATGCTAAAACGTCTCAAATTTTGAGATGTTAACTTATCGTCTCCAAAATTATGACTCTAACACATGAAGAAATTGGTAGTGATCTATCTTATTTGCAGTAAAAAACTATACCATTATATAGGCAAGCACCGCTGCAACATTCCGAATCCACGAGACAATACACTCCTGAAGCCTTGCAGTCTGCATTACTTCTCAGACCTCCGGTTCCGGCCGGTGTTATCTTGTCCTAACCTTGTTTCCCTCGGTTATCGTTCTGGTGATCTCGTGGGCGGAGGCGGCAGTGGCAGACATGGGGTGCGTAAAGATGGCACCAACCACTACGGCCGTAATGATTCATGGCAATTTCACTGTGTTGTGCAGTTATTTGCCTTGACTATAAACCAGGTGCGGCCTCTGGTTGGGTTCTGGTTTATAGAGCCAAGAAAACAAGGGCAAGGCATGGAAGATGTATTTTCTCACGGAGTTGTAGTTGTAGTTGCCCTTCCATTACGAATGACATACCCGTCTGCTTTGTTGCCCTTACGTCAAGCTAAAGAAATACATTTTTTGCAATATGAATGTCAAAAACTGTGACGGCCCAAAATTTTGGATTGGACAAACCGATATAAATTTTTTGATACACCCAAATCTATCCAATTTTTGGTTTAAACATAACCCAATTAAAAAAATTTCGATTGGGGTTTCAGATTTTTTGACTATTTGAGTTCGAGTTCACCCCGACATAATGTTATTTAACCACACCATATACAAGCTAATAATATTATAAAAAAACAGAATTAATCAAAAAACATAATCTCCCACATTTAGTGATAGATACGGGATCATATTAATTTATGATCCCAGATTAGATTCTATAAATGTAAATTTGGACAGTTGAATCAGTTTGTTTACTAAAATACTCTTAATTATGTTGATTTTGATAGGTCGATGATTTATCAAATAATTATCTCTATTTTATGGTCAAATTTTAGATCTCGAAAACCAAATCTGATTTGGGCCTTTATTAATGGGCTCACAATGGGGCGGCGTCGAGGCGCCCCATTTCGCAGGTTTGTTGCTACCGCACACCACACTAAATGCGGGTAACCTTGCTTGGCCATATTATTATAAATCCAAAATATCCCACTCATCAAACTTTATGTTAAAATCTATATTATATAAGAAATATATGACAACGGAAAATTAATAGAAAAAACATTCTGTCTGTACGTTTCGATATTATTCCTTACTTTATTTTTAAGGCATACAAATGAACGTTTTCTATTCCCTCATCAAAAGCTGTACTCTCTACTACGAAAAGATGGTCGCCAGAAAATTCCTCGTCCGCCACAACAGCTCCACCTTCGACGTCGAGTACGACACCGACGACGGCTTCGAAGTCAGTCTCTGCCTCTTTCTCTCTCTAGGATATTCTCCATTCTCTCTCGGTTATTTAGTTTAAACTATGAATCCGACAACTCACGTTTCCTCAGGTTTTCAAGTTCCAGCTCTTCTCTCTGACCGCAATACCTCCTGACGAGCAAAGAGTAAGACCAATCCTATGTGAAAAAGAAACGTGACGTGGAAAGATCATGTTGCTTATGCCAAAGGGAAATGTTTTTTTTTTCTTTTGTTTTCAGATACGTGAAGAATGCGAACACGACGACCGATTGATAACTGACGACGAGGATCTCGCTTCAGCGGTGGCTAACAAACTCAGATTGGATACGGTTGGCGAACAGGAAGGGGAGGCTGCTGGTTTGTTGCGATCCGATGAGGAGTTGGCGAGATTGTTGCAGGTTGGTTATGGTTGGTTGTATTTTTCTTTTTGGTTGTATTTTTCTTTTTGGTTGGGGGAATGGGTTGAGATTTTGTTTTATGTGTGTGTAGGAGGAGGAAGAGGCGCTTATGTTGCAGGAGCATGTTGCAAGTGGAGGAGGGGGTGAGGAGATAGAGAGGCGGTTACGGCCTTACATCAGTGGAGTTTTGATGGTAAGGATTGTCGATACTTGTTGTCTGTTTTGATATATGCTGTGTTCTCTTGAGCCTCTGTTTATTGTTCTTGTGTCTAGTGGATTTGTTTAGTTTACGGGGAGATGTGAAGAAGTTTGAAGGTTGAGTGTTCAATTGATAAGTTTTGTTACAGTTGGATTCGTATTGGAAATGTAATGGAACGAGCTTGATTGGAATATTGAATTGGAAAACCGTGAGGATACTGTCTGCTTACTTGGTTGACATATATGTGAACAATAGTTTGCCATTTTGTTGAGTGGTCGGTAACCTGTTACAATATCCGGTGGTAGTATGAGGATCCGGTGCGGCAAGAGGCAGCACGGGAGACTGTTCCAGTTGAAGAGCTTGAGGAGAAAGCATTGATTTCTTTGGCCAAGGTGTGATTTTTGTTTTCTTTATTCTTTGTTATAATATGGGAACCAAGCCTCTCTAGCGTTTAAGGACAAGTTTAACGAGTCCAACTTCTGAATGGAAGTCAGGAAGGGAGTATTTCGAAGTTGTATTATGTGTTGTTTGGAATAAAACTCCCGATCCTGTTCTTTTCTGTGACGTCTTAGTACAAAGTTTGGATGATATCTGTTTAACTAGATAATAATATGTCTGGAAGAATCTGATCACATTCTCCTGCGCTGCTTCTATTATTGGCACGTATGGACAGCAGTTCTTAAAAAATGGGGGTAGACACGGTCTATCAAATACTATGGACAGCAGTTCTTAAGAAACAAAGACCACTTTGGTTTTCCTTTTTGAAGTTTATGGCATGGAATATATGGATTGCTAGAAACAGGTGTGCTTACAACAATGAAAACAGGGAGCCGATGAGAGATCTATATTGGAGCCTTAAACCAAGCTTTGAGGTGGCAAAGGTTTAATCAAAATGATACTTTTATTCCCAGCCAAAACTTGATGGCTGTCGATGCTTGGTGTGACATTTTGAAGTGAATTTGCTTGCTCCTCTGTTTCTATGTTCACCTGTCTCTTTGCTTCTTACAGACTCTTAGCTCAGTTTGTGTAACTTTATGTAAGCTGTAGCTAAAAGAGACGTTTTGCAGTGTGTCTGTTTGTACAGTTCTTCTTATATTTATATACACATAATACATAAAAGAATAATAGGCCGTTGGCAATTCAATGTGTAACTTTTTATTGGATTCATTATAAGAAATTTTAAAATGCTTTTAACATGCACATGAATAATTAGCATCAAAGCTATACTTATTTCCAACAATAGCAATTCAAGTTAGGCTCCCCTGCATTATTGATATCTTCAGATTATCATAACGAGCCACATGTAGAAAAGATCTGTATGGTTCTGTTTTACCCTAGAAAGCACCATGATACGATAATAATTGCCAAAATCAGGTGAAAGGTGGAAAGAGTTCAATGATTCAGAAGCTAGAAGAAAATTCGTGAGTTATAGGGAAAACAGAGAGATTGATAACTAGAAGAAGAAAAGAAGACTCGAAAGTTCCTGTATCAGGATGAAAGAATACTAAGACCAATGATTTAGTGGCATTTTTTTTTTATTTTCTTTGAGTGTCTCTCTTTTTGCTTGAGAAATAAAGCTGACATAACAGTGGGAGGAGTGGTGAGAGGAATACTGCAAGAGGGCTGGTAATTGACATGGTATCTGGTAATGGATTCTGTTTCTGTGTCTGTAAACAACTTTATGGTTAGGACATGTTTGTGTTGTTAGTTTGAGTATATTGCCATTGGTTGGGCTCTGTGCTGAAAGTATTCCTGAAACTGCTTCTTCTGAATTTTTTTTTTACATTTTTATCATTGTCTTCTCTATTTCTTGCTGTGGGATTGCGTACTAGAAATTGTACTGCAAAGTTAGTAAAAGTGAACCATTGTATCTGTGATATTTGTCCTATAAATAAATAATGAACATTTTTCATTTTTGTAAACATTTCTTAGGAGGGCAACTTTAAACCATCAAAAATTGAACAAGACCACGCTTTCCTGCTGCAGCTACTTTTCTGGTTTAAACAATCATTCAGGTTTTGCTATTCTTTACCTGTTTCTTTGTCAGAATTCCGCCTTTTCTTGTCAAAATATCAAGTGGTCTCAGCATGCTAGGGGACTGTTATCATCTGATGATGGAAAATTCAGCGATGATTATAACAAAAGGAATATGAAAAGAAAGTATTCCATTGTATAAATAACTCTAGAGAATACAGTACAACATAAATAAAATTTTGTTCAAACTTGATATGGATGTTTGTTCCTGGTTTGCACAACTCATCTTACAAAAAAAGAAATTTTGGTGATTATTAATATTTCTGCCCTAAATATAGTTAACCTCAATTTTGTTGATGTTAAAAGGTTGGCAGGCTAAAAGTATTATCTTGGTATTTGACCAACAAAAACTTAAAGAAATATTTTTTCTCAAACAACAAACTAGAGAAGATAATTGTATTCAGCCCTTCTTTACTTTCCTCCTTTTCTCTACACCATATTACTGAAAATATATTCTATATTTATAGATTGATTCATGTTTCATTTTTTTCACTATAATACAATTAGATAACCATCCTAGATTATAATTTCAACTTGTTATTCACCTTAAGGATAAGTTTCTTGTACAACTATGCACCTATATCTACCTTGCTAACTGCTAATAATAACTTTAAATATTAAAATAGGAGAACATGTGGATCAATCTTCCGATATTCCCCTTGATCCGCAAGTTTTAATTCTAACAATTTCTTCAAAGTATCAAATCTTCTTTTTTTTTGTATTTTTTCTTCACTTTTCTGAATTTTGTAGCTGTGAACTCGACGATGATGTAGTAGAAACCAATTAGAGAGATCTTCATTACAATTTTTTGTTTTGATCTTTGTTGTCCTCATCTTGCAATAAACAGTATTTTCATGAGTATCAATTTTCTGTTCCAAGTTTTCATCCAAACACTATTCTATTTTGCTTGGCTCACTCATTAAACTCTTGTTCTTATTAGTAACTTCTATTATCTGTCCATTCAAATCCTTTACATCTTTTTGCACTGAAGCACACTTCATTTTTTCTTTAATCATTTCTTCTTTAATTTTCATATTTTCTTTCTAAACTGTTTTCAGCCAAATAATCAATTTGGTATTCTTCGTCATCGATTTTGTTATCTCTGTCTTCATCAACATCAATGTTGTCATCTCTTGCTTCATTCATCATTTCATACTCACTTATATTGTTAGGCAGGCCACTTGACTCATTCAATTCTTGCTTCTCAAATGTATTTTCCTCATTCTCATAATTGCCAATAAGAACACCATCAATAAAACTTGTCTTTTCATCTTTCAAAATTTCTTTATTTTCAATCAATTTTTCACCAAAACAAATGAGACCAAATGCAATGATTTTCTAGTTTAGCACAAGCAACTACAATCCCACTTTTTTCAACTATGTGACAACGATCTTCTTTAAACCATACTGAATATTCTTTGTTCACAATTTGAGGAACATTTAATAAATTATATGAAAGATCTGGAACATAAAAAACATTTGGAATTAGTTTCTTACCTCCATTAAATTTCACCATAAATGTTCCTCTTCCCTTAGACATCAAAGCTTCTCCTGAACAAGTTTTAATAACTCTTGCAATTTTGATGTCTAACTCTTTAAATAATGCTATATACTTTGCCATATGATGCATGCATCCATTGTCAACCATCCATAAACTCTTACTCCTTGATTTCTCACCCATGTAAGCATGATCTTTTGTTTTAGATTTTTACTGCTCCAGCTTCAGTTTATCTGTTTTAAATCTGCAAACACGTTCAATGTGCCTCCTATCACCTTCGCTAGAAGGATTTACAAGCTCTACTACCATGTTGAAGTTAAAAGATTGGCAGACTAAAAATAGTATCTTGGTATTTGACCAACAAAAATATAAAAAAATATTTTCTCTCAAACAACAGACCGGAGAAGATAATTGTATTCAGTCTTTCTTTACTCTCCTCTTCTTCTCAATACCATACTGAAAATACATCCTATATTTATAGATTGGAAACATTGTAATACATTAGGTGAACCACCTAGATAACAATTTCAACTTGTCATTCACCCTAAGGATAAGTGTTTTAGTCAACCATGCACCTATATCTACCTTTTAAACTACTAATAATAATTCCAAATATTAAAATAGGAGAACATGTGGATCAATCTTCCAACAAGTTTTACGTTATTGAGATCATCGTGTTCTTGTATTGAAGGTGGGTTAATGCACCTCCTTGTGATGTTTGTGGCAATAATACTATTAACCAAGGGATGGGTGTTGCACTTCCTAAGGAAATTCAATACGGAGCAGATAGAGTTGAACTATACAGGTACATGTTTATGACTATAGATGTTTGTGATGTTTAATTGAAAGCTGAATGGGTTTGAGTTTGCTATCCTTTCTTTTGTTCCTGATAGCTCCCTATTCTAGGAACTTGATTATGATAATGCATCCCAGTATTTTTATTCAATTCTTTTTGTAAGATTCAAATATGTAATATTTTCCTGTTTCCATTCTTTACATCAATCGTTTTCTTGAGAGTATATCAATTCTTCATTTTATTGTTTTATATTGCGGGGCTTCTGCACATATTTAGGAGGTAGACATATTGTTTACTTTTTGAAGTTTCGAGCTATTGGATATAAAGTAATATTAGTTTTTGTATGATGCATGGGCTAGCTTAATTTGCATATCAGATATGGATTTAGTCAGCAGCTGGACTCCTTTTTGATCTCTTACACCTTATTTCCTGGCAATTGAGTTGATTTCATTGCAACCCTGGTGTATATTATCACAGTATAAACTTTTAATGCCTTGACGATATGAAGAGATTCAATCTCTCTTTTACCTTTCAAGGAAAGTGTTGTAATCCGCTTACAATCTTGTCCTGGTTGACATGTGAATTAATTGTTCTGTACCTCTCCAAATTACACTGCTCAGCCAATTTGTTTAGTCCAATCAGTCTTCATATCAAGAAGAGAAGTGCTTGCAAGGCGCTTTTGGCAGATAATGCCTAGGTAGCGTGCATATTACTCAGTCTGTCCCCTCCATATTACACCTTTTGGCCAATATGTCATATCCAATCTTTTTTAATATTAAGAAGAGAAATGCTTGTATGTGCATTTTTTGGCGGATAGGGAAATGATTACATACATATACTGTCATAGCTTTATTTTCTTGTGGCCTACATGATTCTAGTTGGTTGCTAGTAAATTGAAATGTCGAGATTAAAGCAGCAGCCAGTGTGACAATTTTCTTTTTCCTCTACTTGGAGATATAGTTATTTGTTTATGATCCTCACTTTGTAGTTTTTGTCTTCTCTTTTGGCTCCTGAAAACTGCAGTTGCGTTTCATGCTCCAGAACCACTCGTTTTCCACGTTATAATGATCCTCTAAAGGTTATTTACTCCCATAAAGGTCTTAATTCCATCAATAATATTTTTGCTAGTTCATTTACCTTTATCCTCTCTTTTCAGCTTATTGAAACCCGAAGGGGTCGCTGTGGGGAGTGGGCCAATTGCTTCACACTTTATTGTCGTGCTTTCGGCTATGAGTCGCGTCTGGTTAGTCTGTTTCCTTGAGAAATTTTTATAATGGATCAATTATAAATAATGGAGCTGCCATGGGTTAGAATCTCCATATTGGCATTGCTCTGTAAGATGTGAAAATTAATTTTTTGATATACTTATGCTTCTGTGAGGGCACCATTGCAAACAACATTTTGAACTAAATGAAATAGTCAAAGTAAGGGTGAAGGATTTGTAAATGCTGCTGGATTACGGTGCATAGTATGTATTCTAGATTGGCAATAGTGACCGACCACCTATCCTCAAAAAAATTTCTTCCAGATTTACACTTGCTGTCCTAACGTCACATATCTTAGTATCGGACACCGACATGTTGCTGTATCATATAGCAAATTGCCAAAAGGTTTCAATTATGTATGTCCAAGCAGGTGACTCTAGGAAAAGTGTAAATCAATATATGAAAGAAGGCTTCGAGAAGGCTTTGTAATGTTGATATATATATATATTTCTTTACAGAGATATATTATACTGATCGAAGACATTTTGACATTCTAATTCATGTTCGCTCCAGATTTTAGATTTTACGGATCATGTTTGGACAGAATGCTACTCTAAATTGTTGGGAAGGTAAACTTATTTAGGAAAACCATGGACATTTTATTTATTCCAAATAAGCACAGGACTTGAAACACATAGAGTGGATAGTTTGCTGTCATTCAAGTGAGAAAGCCATGAATTTGATCCAACTCGTTATTATGCAGATGGATGCATCTTGATTCTTGCGAAGGAGTGTATGACAAGCCACTATTGTACGAAAAAGGGTAATTTAACTTCCTCAAGTTCAAGTTGATATATTCGTAACTTCAGATTATGTTCCCATCTTGCTTCAATAATATGCTATATTTAGCTACACAACATACTGAAATAAAATTGTTGCTAGGTGGAACAAGAAACTGAATTATGCTATTGGTATTGCAAAAGATGGGGTTTATGATGTCACCAAGCGTTACACAAGGAAGTGGCCTGAGGTGCTTGTTATTGATATAGCATTGCTCTTCTAGCTTTATGACTAATATTAGATGATCTTGTGTATGTTATTGAAATACCCTTGTAAAGCTTTGCAGGTTCTATCTCGCCGAAATATTACCACAGAGTCTGCTCTGACTTCTACTCTCGCTAACATGACAAATGATTGCCGTAGAAGCTTATCATCTCAAGTACATTGTGAACTTGAAAACCGTGGCAAACTTGGGAAATATGAACTTGAAGGAGGTGTGCATTCAGTTGACGACTGTTCAATCTCATTACCAGGAAGACAAAGTGGGGACAAGGAGTGGCGCATCTCCAGATCCGAAATTGGTTCTGATGAAAATTGCTCTTGGAGCAGTTCTTCTTGCCCTATTCGTGTTTGTGTTGATGAGCATGTGACAAAGATATGCAGCGCATTTCATCCTTTTCTTTCTAAATGCGTTGAGAATTCTCTATCTGAATCTAGAGTTAACGAAATATTGAAGCTTTTTCAAAGAATTTTGATGGATCTCAAGACTTCAAATTATAAAACTAGGAGGGCTTCCATAAATCCCTTCATGCTTCATTTGCTGCCGTATTTTGACAAGTTCCTCGATGCTCTGTCGCTGAAGAGTGAGATAGGCACCAATGGGGATGTGGACATCTGTTTGGCTGATGATCCTGTCAATACCTCTTTGGCGCTCCCTGTTGCTTTGGATGCTTTGGATGAAATGGTCTCTACTCTTGACAAGTTCAATGGCTTAAGTGAAGCTTCCCTTTCCTTTCCACTTTTGAAGTTGAATAGGATTCATTCTGGTTCTGTTCTTGCTAGTGGGGAAGAACTTCCTTTTGGAACTGTGAGTAGCATTTGCATTTTCTATCTGCTCCCCGTTTCGACTGTCGCCTAAATGACTTAAAGCCATTTACGTTCCAATATGTTCCTCTATAACTTTTTAAAAAAATTCAGGCTACTGCAGCATTTGACGGGCTTCGCGTGTCCAAATGGGAAGAACCAAATGGTGCAAAAGGTATATATAATCAAACTATAGACTTTGAATATAGAGATGTCGATGTCAACATATTTTTTATTTTACCTTCTTTACTTTTATCAAATTTCCAAGTATGATAATGCCACCAAGAGCATAGCCATTGTGGTAGGTTTGATGGCGTGGCTTGACATGAACCCATGTAAATTTCATTTTCCATTCTTTACCAGTTGCCTTCCAACAAAATTTTAGTTTCAAAGAAACTCACGATTTCACATCAAATATCTTGTGAATTTTTTCAAAGAAACTCCGGAATATTTTGAGAATACCATCTGTTCATTCTAGTTTTATTTTTTTCAGTAATGTTACAATGTTTTGTAGGTTGTTGGATCATGTATAAACCCTCGGGCAATGGGATGTACGAATTAATGGCATACGACATAATGTCAGCCAACGATGCTCCGGAAAGAGATCCAAAAGATTGGTAGGAGTTCTAAAACATGAAATCATGATTTGGTTTATCTCTTCTCAAACGTATCTGATATGGCTTAATTTTGTCATTTCAATATTGTTCCATAGCCCTTTTCCAATCAATGCTTGTTGACAACCTTTTTCTGCCCATGCAGGGTTGTTGAGGGGAGTGCTGATGGAGGATCCAGCTGGTATGTTCTGGATACACAAACTTCTCAGGAGTTTGAAAATCGTTTTCATCGTAGATCATTTGAGGTCAGATCAGTTGCTCGCCTGTGCAATGCTTTCAGGTACGCATATTTAAGAAGAAAACCCGGTGAAGGCAGCTTCTTTTTCTGGGTTCTCTAATTTCTTTGATTCTGGTTATAAACTGGCAGATTTCGGTTTATTTCCGTGAGAGACTCTAAATCAAATTCACGGCTGCAACTCGCTAGCATTGATCTCTATGCGCGTAGCAGTTAAGAACTTTGAAGAGATGGCGCTTACTAATCACATCAACTTATAACCCCAACCATTATCTGCTTCTTTCGACATTGCCAAGGTAAGCGTTCTCTTAGTCAGAATTCTTTCCAAATGTGGGTTATATCTTATTTGGTCTAAACCAGTCTCAAAGACAACTGTTGAATGCCTAGAAGAGCGATGCTCTTTGTTGTTTTGGCTGTATGTTGTTCCAAAGTCATCCATCAATTCAGCCACATAACACATTGCATATGTAATGTAATATTATTCTGGTGAAGACATTATATTATTATCATCATCTATTAATCTCCCTTTTAATTTTTAATTACTTATAATTATATAAATATTCTTGACTAAAAAATATTAATCTCATCTGTCAAGATTGGCAATCCAATCCCACAATTATATTTATTATTAGAAATAAAAATGGAAAATATGATAGCAACAAATATTTTAAAATTGATAATAAAAATACGTTTCATATTTTGTGGACTAATAAAATAACTTGGGATAGATTTATCTTATACCATAAATACACATTCAAAATTCATATCAAACTTTTTTTGTTTAGATGTATTACCAATTAAACACTCTTAACCAAAAGAAAAGTTTCTCATTGATGCTTGGATATACTCTCGAGGATCACTCACAAGCATAAAAATTTCATCTAGGCAAGAACATATATAGCCAGGGATGAGCAACCCTCTCAACAATGTAATAATGTCTACTCCTTACTTTGGCATTAGAGGATGATGTGACTTCTGGGAATTGGGTAGGTGGCCATAGATGTATGTATTCATTACAAATAGAACTAATCACTGACCTGTTTCTGGGATCTGAGGTTTCTAGCAGAACAAAAGGACTCTTCAGCTGCAACCTCCTCTATATGTGTAGGGCCTTGACACCCATGATGTTGGAGAAGAGCTTTCTTTCGTAAACACCATTGACTGCCCATATATATTGCATGGAAAAAAAGCAGGAAGAACATGGCTGCGAAATACGAAACTCTCTAGGAGGTACAGATTATTTATGGCTTATAGTTGAAGGTGGAGGGTGATCAACATAGGTGATGACTGGCTATCACTTTCAAGTCTACAGAGAACAGAAGTCTTGAAATTGCTTGGAAAAGAAAAGAAAAAGTAGAAGAGTATCCATTGTACAAATTCTATTCACATTCCTGGATTCGGATACTGATTATGTGGGACCAACATTCGGTGGTATTCAAAGGTTCCTTGTATGGTCATCAACAGGGTTGCGATGTCAAACGCACGGTCATAAGGGAACCCACACCCTGCAGAAAACAGAAAATCTGAATCTGCACGTTTTCAAAAAGGGGCAAAGAAGATTTTGAAAAAAAGAGAGTAAATCGGTTGTGGAGGTGGTAAAGAATAAAGCTTTTTGAGATCTAAGTTAAGTTTGAAAGGCTCATGCATAGAGTGACTTTGCATATAATAAGGGTCTAATAGTATTATTAAGTTTGTTGTAATCTTTTTCTTTATTTTTTTACTGTATGTGTGACTCATGAGGTTTGTGGTAGAATGGATGTCAAACAAAGTATGGACATCATAAGCTAAAGAACAAAAGAAAAACTATTGTAACTACGAATATTTTCCAATTTCTCTCCTTCCTGTCATTCACTCCCATACTTTCTTGCCTAATATTGTTAATCATTTGAAGTGTGTTGAAAGCACATCGTCACAACCCAGCCTTGAAAAACTGAACTTTGGGAATCCAAATATGCATGCCATCAAATATAATATATAACAAGAAAAAGTAAGCAGCAAGCTTACTGAAAATAATATGACTATTGTTAGTATCCGTAGAACATGTACAAACATTGTAGGGGATAGAAAAGATACACCTGTTTCCTGACAGATCTCTGAGGATAGGAACGTTATTATTATCAAATTATTGATGATCTCTATCTATTGGTCGCCCTGATACCCATATCCAGAGTATGTATATTTAATTTCATAAACAAATGAAAGTAAGGAAGCATTCACATCTTACTAGTATCAATGTATTGATTTATTTTATTGCATTGTCTCTCACCGGACAATTTAGGTATTTCTTTTTAATTAATATTATGGGGGAATTTCAATTTTTAAAAAAATTAACACTCTCAATTTAAAAATTATTCTTAATTTGACTTCTTTGTCTGTACTGTTTTTAATTACTGTCTCCAAATTTAGATAGATATTTTTGATAACTTATTTATCATTCATAAACTTCTCAAATATTTTGTGAGATGATATATCTAGACATATAAGTCACAAGATCATGCCAAATGAGTGAATCCAGGAACAAACAAGCTTCATGTGATTCATATAAGAAAATAATGCAGATACTACAGAATAATAAAAATCATGAACCATGTGGACTTATTATATCCTTGATAGTGCAAAATCATCATACATTATATATTTTATGTATGCATACCCTTTTCAAAAGCAATTGATCTTTGCCATATTTGGTTCAAAACAAGAAGCAACTCTCTCCTCCCTCGTGAGTTACTGAACAGTGAGCTTTTAACAGCTAGCCAGAGCATCGCAGCTGTTATGGGTTGAATATCTTTACTGTCCCATCAAACCTCTTATGACAATTAAGAAAAGCCCCATGTGTTCCCCTTGCAAATATTCAGTTCATTCCCATAACCTTTACAGAAAGCAATGCCTTCATTTGTTGACTTTATATGTTTAAGATATTTACTTCCCACCAGAGAGGAGCAGCAATAAAATCCAAGCTTTATAAGAAAGATTCTGCTTGGTTGTAGATCTAACATAATTTAACTGAAAAAACGACACATTCATCAATGTATTGATTAATATGATGGGTTTTTTTATAGATTAAAAAAATTAACTTTGGAGAAGTAAAATTAGGTTAAAACCAGTGTCATATCAAACACCACCACACCCATACAAAATTTAGAAAACAAATCAGAACAATTCAAATCGAGGTATACCCATCAAGGTTTTAGTGAGTGATAAACCCAACACAAAACTGGAAAATAAGATCAAAGAACTGAAAGTGAGGAGATCCATCACCCGCCAAGAGCATATAGAAACACCAATTTTCGTTGAAGAACACAATTATATTATGATATTATGATATTATGATATTATGAAATTATGAAATGTGATGTGATCTCCTGGAACGAGATTTCAGATCTAGAGAAACTTGTTATTTTATATGTCTTATTTACCAATTACAAGGTGAGATAATATTTTTTAAAAATGGTACAGATCAGTGCGCATAGTTTATTGTTTACTTTAATAGGATCTTGTCCTTTATGTTATTTCTTAATTTAATATCATCACCATGTTCTTATTGCAAGTTGGCGGAGACCAGTAGGAGACCCAATACAGACAATCACTCAAGGAGATGCCATTTTTTTTTCCTTCTATATTTAGGGTTAGTTGGGAATGGTTGTGTTGCTCTAACATCAAATATTAAAAGAAAAGTATTGTATTAATTAAGAACAATAAAAAATTTACATAGGCTGCATCATAACAAAGAAAAAAATATTTATTTATTTTTATTTAAATCATCCATATCTTATATCATCTTGAATATTGATTAATCCGGATGACGCAATGATGACAATGTTTCATATTAACTTGTGCAAAAACTACACTCTTGCTACAGCTAATTAAGGTATCACTCTGGAGAAGGTGGTCCTCAACAACCTTCATTGAATAACACTATAGTAGTTGACAAGAATCATAATCGAACCTTTCTTCCTAGTACGTCATTTGTTATATTTTCCAGGGTGCCATTCAGATCACGAGCTTATAAAAAAATTCATTACAACCTGAATATGACAAAATGCCTCGCTGTCGACTTGTCCATTATTGCTATCTTACAAGTGAAACTACTCAAGGGCTCATCACACAGTAAAATGGCAGTATTTTATATCAACCCACGAGCTCCGCGATCCTCTTTCTCTGGATGGGACTCTTATACACATATAAATACATGCCGTACGAGTGTTCAGAAAGCATCTGCTCCACTGCTCCACTCCACAGTGAAGAATTGGGGGAGTCATTTTTAACATCCCATCTCTTGCATTACATTAGAGAGGGAGGAAAGAAAAATGGAGGCTCTGAGTGATTCTCAGATAGATCAGTCCATTTTAGAGTCCATCCGCCAGCATCTTCTTGAAGATGATTATTTCCCTGAGATTAACTCACCCAATGCACCCGTCTATTGCTGGAGTCCTTCAGGAGTTTCCAGTCATTTGTCGACACAGGACTGGAGTGATATCCTGTCACAAGTGGAGAACTCCAGCACCCCGGAGTCTGACAGCTCTTCTGTTGTCAGCCTTATGAGCTTTCAAGCTTCCATGGGTGAGGATTTCCAGTGGTTTCCTACGAATGAATTTGGAGCTGCAACCACAATAATTAGCTATGAACCTCAAACCATAGAGACAACCACCTCTTGCTCACCTCCAAAAAAGAGGACCTTTAAGGGAGTGAGGAGAAGGCCCTGGGGAACATATGCAGCAGAGATTAGGGACCCAAAGAAGAATGGCTCCAGAACTTGGCTGGGGACTTATGACACTCCTGAGGCAGCAGCTGTAGCTTATGATCAAGCTGCTTTCAAGATGCGTGGCTCCAAAGCAAAGCTCAATTTCCCACATTTAATAAACTCTAAGATCCAAGAATCCGAGCCACTTATAGTCAGTCATAAACGTGATTCTCCAGAGCCTTCTTCTTCCTCTTCATTCTCATCAGAATCAGAGGAAGCATCGCCTTCCTCCAAGAGGAGAACTTAGAGAGTCACAATGTTTTATAATTTAGGCTTTGGAAACCACTTCAAATATTTTGCTCTTCATCATCTCTTGTAAATGCATTCTAATATACCAAAATCCCTCACACCTACCTATTTTTGTTCCACCAATATTTTCCTTTTCATTTTCAATTTCCCATATTTTGCCTAATATCACACAGCGAGCTTAGTAAGTTATGGATTAATTTTGCATATGTTTCTAAGCACTCCCAAATAAAAATTTCCTATTTTTTTATATTAAAATGTATCTATTATAAATATCACTTATCTATGCCAACTCCTCAATGTTGCCAAAGGCCAAAGGGATGGCTGCACAGCTACAACACATGACATTAATTAGGAGGCAAGGGCTTATGTAATGTAGGTTTCGAGGTGAGCTCATGTGTCTCCTCGTAAGGCATAAACTAAAGGGAAGAACCCTAACTAAAAGAAAAAGACAAATATTATATTGCAATATGATATTTTTAAGACCAATTATTACGAAATAATAACAACATGATTGGTGGCTTGAATTGTCATCATTTATTTGTTATAGAAACTATGCTATATATACTAGTGAAATATAGAAAAATGAAATAAATCCATCCAAATCCAACCTCTCAATCCATCGTATGATTATTCATTTTTTTACTTGTTTATATTATATACAACCTGTTCAATGAAAGGTTGGATACAGATATTGTTTATCGGTGGGTCAGCTCATCGATAATGCAACCATGTTCACGATTTTTCCATATCATGACAATTTCCTAAATTTCATGTACAGACAGCGGATCCAGTTTGGCCTAAATTGTTTGTTTATATTTATGTTTTTTTATTTATTTTTAAATTGAATGGATATCTTTAACCGATCCTATCTTATTATAAAAAATGTTGTTGGGTTATTCAAAATTATGACAAACTTGGGGTTATTATGAGTTGCTGTCGTGATTAGATTGAAGCATTTTTTATACTTTATCAACCCTAATTTTCATCATGTATAGTCCCTTTTTTTTATTAATTCGACCGAAATTGTTCGAATTATCAATTTGTGTTGGTCCAATGACAAAAAGACTGAGATTTCTTTAAACATTATTTTCTGGGTTTGAATCCCGACGTATATATAAATGAAATAAACATAATTAATGGGTGTTTTCGGTGGTTGTAAAATCATCAATGTATATAAAACAAAAAGAATTATTTAATATTAAAAAGGTATATTAAAGTTAAAAAATCAAATTTTAGATCGATTGATAAGTTTTATTACTCATCGAAGCTTTTTATTTTTATAAAATCTCTCGGGATTATTAAATAAACATAATTAAAAGGATAGCGTGGATATTCATTAATAAAAGTTTCTATCTTTATCAAAATTAAGTTTTTAAGATGTAGAAAAAAGTATGTGACATTATAAGAGGATCAGTTGATTTGATTTGAGATATTTAAAAAAATTAATATATAATATTTCACGTTTTTAAAATAAAATTGCCAAGTTAATTCTAATGTTAAAAAATTAAACTAGGCTTTAACAAGGATTCGAATTCTAAAAATATGGATTAATATCATTTAAAAAATATATTAAAAAAATATGAAGTATTTTAAAATTTCGGATGAGTTGGATACTGATAAAAGAAATAGTCATCGATAGTAAAAAGTTGAGGACAGCCAAGACTACATGAGCTGCCTCACATAAACTCTTGAATGTTTCTTTGGGGGTACATGGAAGTAGCCCGACACAAACATGACTGAAACAGTAGACAGAAATCCGAAAGGAAACCCGATAGCTCCCATTTTCCAGGAAAACCATGATTCCTCACTTCCTCTGTCGTTTTGTTCTGTTTCTGCTTCCCCTGCCTTTGGTGCTGGTGGTGCCTTCTCACACGGTTCTAAAATTTGCATTCCACACAGTCCAGAGTTGTTGGCATAAGAGCCTGGATCGTTCAACCTGTCCATCTGAGGACCTTTTGGAATCCGACCGGTGAGGTTGTTGTCACTCAGGCCCAAGGTATTCAACTGCAAGAGGTTTCCGAAGGTTTCAGGTATGTTTCCTGAAAGATTGTTATGTGACAGATCCAAACTCTCTAAACTCTTCAGGTCACCTAAAGAGGATGGTATCCTGCCTGACAATTTGTTGTACGACATGTTCAACACCTTCAAGCTTACCATGCCACCCCAGGTGTATGGGATCTCTTCTGATAACTGGTTGTTTGACAGGTCTAAGAAGACATACAAGATCATCTTCTCACTGGGAAGCTGTTGCTTCAGATTTTTCCAGAATACTTCCAATTCGGAGTACTGGGTTTGGTCAGGCATATATAAGTCGACCATGTCAAAGAGTTGGAAGGGAAAACTATCATAGTACTCAGAATTATTGACCATTCCTCTAACTTCTCCTAATGCAGGTGGGGCCTGTCCACTCAGGTAATTGTGTGAAAGATCAAGTATCTGAAGAGACGCAAGACCTGTCAGGTTTTTTGGGATTGGCCCATTGAGGGAATTGTTTCTCAGATTCAATGCTATAAGCGTAGGCATTTGGAAAAGGAAAGAAGGTATTTCACCAGTAATGTTATTGTCACTGATGTCAAGGATCATCAGTCTTAGATCTTCCATGCTTTCAGGCAACCCACCGGAGAACTCGTTTTCTCCAAGTGCAATGTACTGTAGTCCAGGCTTTGAACCTCCAAAAACTGTGGATAGATCACCTGAGAATCTGTTCTTTGACAGGTCGAGCACGTAAAGATTAGACAGATTCATGAAGGAGTTGGGAATTCCCCCTGAAAAACTATTTCCTGACAGAATAAGCACAGTCATTCCTGAAGCTTCACCTATGTTATCTGGCAATCTTCCTGAAAAGTTATTCCTCGCCAGGGAGAGTGCTTCTAATGTCTTGGACTGAACCAAGCGAGAGGGAAAAGTTCCTGTAAGCTTGTTATCTGATAACATCAGAGACTGGATATTCATATCTTCCAGCCACCGGGGAAAATTCCCAGTAAGCTCATTTTCACTCAAATCCAGGAGATCAAGAGTAACATTTGGAACCATGATCGGCTCTTTCAACTTCAGCTTGTTTTTCCAAAGATTCACTTCCTTCAGATTCTGTAAATGAAACAAGCCAGTAGGAACATCTCCTGTGAGAAAATTCTCGCTTAGATCAAGTTCATACAGCTTCTCCATCTTTTGAACTGAAAATGGTATCCCTCCAGTCAAATTGTTATTGCTCAGGCCAAAAATAGCCACACTCGACATGTTACCTACCTCAACAGGTATCTCCATGGACAGAAAATTATTATCCAAACTCAACAATTCTAACCTCTGTAAATTTGTCAACATCGATGGAATTTCCCCAGAAATTCTGTTATCAGAAAGTATCAACCTCTCCAGTTTCCCAAGCCTTCCAATCTCCGGAGGAAGCTCTCCATGGATCAAGTTGTTATCCATCTGCAACTCCTTCAACTCTGTAAGATTCCCAATTTGGCTAGGTAATGGCCCTTCTATCAGATTACTTTTCACATAAAGACTCTCCAGATGTCTTAAAGAGAACAACTCAGGGGGGAAACCGCCATGGAATTTGTTCGAATACAAGTTAAGCGCTACAAGCTGTGTCAAGTTAGCCAAACCCAGTCCAGGGATTTCCCCTTGTATGTCATTGAAAGAGATGTCAAGCTCAACTAGAGTTCTCAAATGGAAGAGTGGAGTCAGGACATTACTTGTAACCACGACGTCTCCCAACACTACCTGAGGGATGAAACTATTGATGTTGAGTCTAATCACCGGCTTCCAAGTTGTGTTGGCATCGCATGTGACTCCTTGCCACTCGCAGCAATCAATGGTGGCATTCCATGTGACCAACCCAAGCTGGTCGAGCTCTGAGAAGTTGCTTCCCGGTATCAGAGATTTGAACTGAAGAAGGGCTTCTTTCTGGTACTGTGGGCAACACAGACAAGGGTTTTGCCATGAAAAGACCAAGAAGAAGCAGAATACAAGAAATTGAACAAACGAGAAGTGGCTCATTTTGGCTAGTTAATTACTGTGATGATTCTCAACTTTGAATCCAGTTCTAGCAGTAGAGGTTCATGAACATATGAATCTTCTTTTCACTAACGTAAATGCCATTGAAGGGATCTGATAAGAGAGGCCATAGGGGATGAAAACGAAGACTTGGCGTTGTATGTCCTTTTGGAAGACTTTCTCTTTGAATTGACTTTTGGTTTGAAAGGTTGGAAGCTCATTAATGGCTCAGAGGAGTACACAGACAGAACAATTGCTCAGGTTTTGACCTGGTCAAATTGATATAAAATGGACTTTTGTTATTTTTTTTGAAGTATGGAATTTCCGAGATCTTCATAATTGAATAAAATATTTTTGAGTTTAAAGAGAGTCAAATTATTTTGATAAAATAAAATTATTTTTTATTATTATAATAAATATTTTTAAAAAACACCATGGCACAGTTTCCGGCAACCTTCCATTGTCTAGATGCGCATATTATTGGACTTAGCTTGTTTTGGCCGCAACAAATAGGAAATGGAGAATATTTCAAATAAATGATTATTACTAATATTATTAAATTATTTCAAAATAAAATATTAGTATGTTAATCTAATTATTATAATATATCATATTGAACGAAAAAATTTCGATGTATTTTTTTTATTTATGGTCCAACTAATTTAAATAAAAAAATATTAATTATCAAAAAGGAAAAAAGAAAATTGAAAAAAAAAATCTTTTCCAAGTCTGGATTGAGTGTGGAGTTAAATTTAGAGTAGGAATAGAAAATAAAATTGAATTAAAAAATTATTAAATTAAATTTATAATAAAATCGATATACTTTAATATTAAATTGACATATTACTTATTAAAATATAAATATTATAATATTTTTAATAAAAATTTACCAAATTAAGTGTTTTATGATTTTTTTTAATGGTTTTAAGCCGACAAACACCATTGAAAAACCGTAAAACATTAAAACCCCTACGTGTCATTTCTGTATCTTTCTCGTTAAACCCTAAACCCATTCAGGTAAGCGATCTACTCCTCTGCCTGCCTTCTTCTTCCCTCTTCATCTCCCCGAAAGCCACCAAAAGCAATCCTCGAAAGATCCGTTTTTAGATTGAAAATTTCAATCTTTAGTCTAATGGATGACTCGAAAGCTGATCAAAAGTACCGCAAATACCATCCTTACCAGGACATCTACAAAGTCCCTGCTCAAAGCCTTTACAACCTGCCGACCTCCCCGGAGTTTCTCTTCCATGAAGAGTCTATGCACCAGCGCCGCAGCTGGAGCGAGAATCTCCAGTACTACACGGGGACCGGCTACTTGTCCGGGGCAATACTCGGCGGCGCCAAGGGTACCGTCGAGGGCATCCGGGCCGCAGAGCCCGGGGAGACTCCCAAGTTGAGGTTGAATAGGGTTCTGAATTCCGGAGGGCATACGGGTCGCAAATTCGGAAACAATTTGGGGGTTTTGGGGCTCATGTTTGCTGGAATCGAGAGCGGCTTGATCCATTATAGGGATGCTGATGATTTGGTGAACACTATGCTGGCAGGGCTTGGAACTGGGGCGGTATATAGGGCTGCAAAAGGGCTGAAATCCGCTGCTATAGCTGGAGCTATCGGAGGTATTGCAGCGGGTGCAGTTGTGGCGGGGAAGCAAGCGGTTAAGAGATATGTGCCGATCTAAAAATTTTCAGGTTTCAGAGGGGCTTTTAGGGTGATAGATGTTAATGATTGTTTTTTTCGCTCTTCTGTTGTTATAAATGGGATCCACGATGACAACGCGTGATATAGCGTCATTCATATTCTAGACATGTATATCAGCATATGTTGAATTGGCATTTGATAATATTCCTGTTCGATGGGAATTTTGGGATATTAATGATACTTCTTCTCTCATTTTATTGAGTAATCTCATGTCAAAGCTTTTGCTATCTTGTAAGTAGCTTGTTCTTTGGTTTACATGGGATGAGAATCTTGATTGTGTTTGTCGAAACAATGGAGTAGAACTCAAAGAGCCGGTTTTAATCGCTTTTGATTGTGGTTTCCTGCCTCCATTTCGTGGTCGGATGTCTGATGTGAAGTGTGTTTCTTGTCTGGTATGTGTGCTAATTTATACTGTATCATGTGAACTGGTGTTTTCTTCTGCTGGTCTTGTTGGTTATGGCTTTATGTTGTGATTGTACAATATATGCTGGATACTGTTAATCAATTTAGCATATAGGGGGAAATGAATTTGAATTGGGAGTTAGTGAGTTCCGAGAGCGGCTTGAGAGTGTATGGGACATATTATGGTTCCAAATTGAGGGATGTTGAAAAATTACACAGTTGCCTTTTTGAACCTCACAGGGATGCATTTACTTGTGTTCTCTTAAAATAGTGGAGAAATGAATGCTCGTAGATGGAAAATCGATTTTGAATGTGTAGCAGAATGGAATTTCATGGGGATGTTGATCATTTCCCAGTGGTTATATATACTGCAGATGATACTTAGATGAAATTGTAGAGCAAATTGTTATTAAGCTAGATTTCCTTGTGCTGCCAAGCAACTTTTCCAGGTGATGCTGCATTTCGCAAGGGAATGACAGGTAAAGTTTTGAATGGAATCGAGTATGATGACTAGGAAATCATTGCAGGTGAAGCTGCATGATGACGCCTTGGGGGCATTCTTGATTTTTATTTGGTTCTCGATAGCTCTATGTCTGTTTCTTCTCTACTAAGTTCCCTTTTGCTTTGCTTGATGGTTGTTCTTATTTTTAGAGCCTGAAAATTCTTCTTTTTGGTGATTCCTCAGGACTGCTCCTGTGCTTCCTCTCATGTTGTCTTAAAGCCTGCATGCGTGTCTTATATTTCATTGTTTTGTCCTAAGAGAGCTTTTGTTGGTTTGGTAGAAAATCTATAACTTAGGGTTTCCATGACTTCTTGACCCTAAATTATCATGCCATGAAGTTTCATGTCAGTTCTCTAAAACAATCATTTGGATTTGGACAGATTCCTCGAAAGGGATTAGTTTGGTGGGTACCAACTAAGCTAGTTTCATATCAGGAACAAGAAGGCAGTAATAACCGCAGATGTAAAAGCTAGCAAGTTAATTACATACCAAAGCTCTGACAGTTTAGGATTATCTCCTATTTTTTCTGCCAAAAAGTAGTATGCTATAAGTGGTAATGTTGTTAAAATCGAACCGGATTGATCAGTTCTCGGAACATGATTTTATGTCAATATAGTGAGAATACATTCATAATTATATCTGTTCTATTCATAAGAAAAACCAACAATTTTTCTATCCAAGAAAATTTATGTATTTATCTCTTTAAATCAATATAAATTCAAGTTAATGGAGGGCAACAACTTGGCTTCAAATATCTCTCTTCTCTCTGTATGTATATATTTTATGGCAATTTGACTTTGTCCTGGATGCCTTTGGTGAGTGGACACTGTGCTCTTGTCACTTCTGACGACTTTATTTCCTTCAGGTCAGCTCCTAAACCCAGCTTTTCTGCTGGCGGCTGACCAGTTCATTGTTCTTGGAGAAGGGAAGTTTTATCCTGCTCCGGAATGCACATGAATTCCCCTTTCAATGAACAGAACCTGATATATAATATTTTTTTAATACTAGTAAAATTGTTATTGCACGAGAGGAAATACACATGAATAGTACAACTCTCCCCGGAGCAGGATGAGGAGAATTCTCAGGTAGGCTGGTATCTGAAAAGTCCCATCACAGAAACTATTACTTCAGATTGTGGGCATTACCCTTCATCAAGCTTTGACCAAATCCTTTCTGGGTTTTCTTAATTGATTTAAAAAATGTGGGCGTGGAACTCAAGCCCTCATCAGAAGTTGAGATTGGTTCAATCTGAAGGAGTCGGATACCGTCTTTCATTATAGAAAATCCTAAAAAATCAAGACAACAGATCACAATCTCATATGCTCAACCATTTTGTTCTTACATCTGCTTCATATGAACAACAGAAAAATGTAAATTCCATCAGAATATTATGCAGAACTATTCTTTTGTTTCAACGAAGAAGCTTCCATTTATATAATAATTAACCTTATTCCTCTGCATTAAGCCATTTGCTCAAAACAATCATCAATGGCCCCCTATAGTTTACGAATTTTTCTCCGATTCCGATCGACACATATTAAGATGTTCGTATATATATACGTCAAAACAACCACTTAGCCATCAGCAGAATTTAGTAGATTAACATCTCCCCTGCACCTGAAAGAGATGTCTACCTCTGATTTCCTCACTTTCCTAGCCTTCCTGCTTGTGTTGCAGCCCATGGTCGCCAAGGGGGATTCACAAGTAACTGCCATCTCAGGTACTCTCGTCCTCAAACTCTAATAAACACATAAAAGCAGATGAGTAGGTTATCTGCAAACACTTCATAACAAAATATTAATGGTGTTTTGATGGAATTACAGATCAGATATGTGAAGAAGTGGACTGCGGCAAAGGAACATGTGTACAGAACTCATCAGTACCATTCAACTACGTGTGCCAATGTCAAAAAGGATGGATACGATACCCAAATGATGATAATGATGAATACCATCAGTTCCTCCCTTGCGTGACTCCAAACTGTAAGGGGCTTCCTTTCTGTGTTCTTCATTTATTGGGTTCTGCTTAAGTATGAAAGTTGACTTGGCTTCTCTGGTGGGTTAATCTCCTGCAGGTACCCTCAACTATGGCGGAAACTGCCAGCCACCACCACCACCGATTGCAGAGAAAAATCCCAATAGCATATCTATCTTTGACCGTAATTACGATGAAGAACATCTGTGTTCATAGCTAGAGTCTATCAGCAACCACTTCATGTTCTCCCCCTTACAGTGTACTTTTGATGCGTGTTATTACAGCTTGTTATTGGATGTACTGTGGAGAAGGTACCTGCACCAACAATGGAACATACAGACACAACTGTACATGCAAGCCTGGATACTTCAATCTTCTCAATGTTTCTTTCTACCCCTGCTATACTGAATGTAAGAACATACATAAGATGCTCTAGCAAATGGATGCTGATGACTATTCATCTAAAAAATAAATTCTGACCTGACCAGCTTCTGTGATTGTCAAGGCACACTAGGATATGACTGTGCAAATCTTGGGATCAGAGTTTCAGACCAACAAGGAACACCATCTGGCAATGGTGGTGGAGGACAAGGTGAGAGTACTACGTTAACCTTAATCTTCTGAATTCTATGGGGCTGAAATCTGAAGAACAAGTACCTTCAGCTACTGATGCCCTTTTAATCTATATTTGTTGCCCAGCTACCACATTCCTGCCGGCCGGGTGGATAATCATTTTGCTTATGTCAATAGCTATGGTCCTGTGAGAAGAGAAAGGGGAGCAGAGAAGGATGATCCTGATCGACTAGCTTTTACTACTACTAATAAAACCTATGTGTCCACTATTTCTTTGATTATACTAGATTGCAAGAAGATTCAGTTGTACAAATGACAAGAGCTTCGTTTTGTTTGTGTTTTAATGAGTAGTTACTTTGTTCAGGGAGCAAAACAATCTTAACTATAGTCTGAATAGCTTTCCAATTTGATGATACAATAATGATCAATAAAGGTTTTTTCTTATCATTAATATAGTATTGAGATAATGATCTATATTTATATTGCGTTCCATTTTTTCAAATTCGAGATAGGAAAAATATATTTATTAATAATTATCTCACTCTTTGAATTTAGGTGATTGTGGAGAAATTTATCTGCTCCTGTGATTTCTTAAGCATTCAAGACAAGAGTTTCAAATATGAATGAAATAATTTTATTGACAGAATATTAATTTTAATAGATATAGATCGGAGGGATAAAGATATTAATTATATTATCTATATTAATTTTCTGTGTGATGAATTTTTATTAATATTTCTTAAATTAACTTTATTTTCAATTTTTTCTGGACAACCATCTTCCAAAAGGTATCATATTTGTTAATTTCTACAGACCATTGTTCCAACATAAGACGGCTATATCAGATTCAGTGGGCAAGAATTCGGGAATCAAATATCAAAAAGGATGAAATGTTAAGAACAGACATAGGAGGAAATTTCTGCAAGCCCAAAGAAAGATTGGATCTTTAAAGACGATCCATCATTTTTCTGGCCCTGAGCTTGAAGTCCAACCCAGGATCGGACACGAAAAGTTTATGACAATTGCTGTCCAAAAATTCAGTCTTTCGCTCTGGCTTCTCCTGAAAGACATACTTGTGTGTCTGTTCCCTTCTCTCTTGGACCAACGATTCTATCGGAACCATGTCCGCAGAATCAGCCAGTGCGATTCAGAAAGGCCAAGTAAGTGCATCATGGGTTTTGGGTGTCTTCTTATGTTTTCAACTCTTTTTTCCTGTTTTGTTTTTGATTGAATTGGTTACTGGGTTTCTAAGAACCGGGTCTTTGAAAGTTGTTGAACTTCTCTTGTTGAGTTAACTTTTTTGGGTGTGAGTCTATCAGGTCGACCTACTGGACTTTATTGATTGGTCTGGAATCGAATGTCTAAACCACAGCAGCAGCCACCCTCTCATCAATGCTATCAAGCAGGTAATTTTTCTCAAAATTCCCTTCCTTTCTTTCATCTGTTGTTTTTGCATTATGTACAATCAGATTATATCCTTTTATTTCCATCATGCTATCATGCTTTTTAGCATTAGTCATAGAAAGTGGTTCATTTTTTTTTTTTGGGAAGAAAATGAAATTGTAGATTAAGCTTACTTATGTTTCTGGTGAATTAGGGTTATAGAGAAGATGATGGCCTCAATCTAGAGAGTGATGCTGATGAGCAGTTATTGATTCATATACCTTTCAATCAAGTTGTTAAACTATCTTCTATTGTTGTAAAGGGACCTGAAGAAGAAGGTATTATTTTGTCATAAGCCTAACTTTTTAGCTCTGTAGTTCAAGTTTTTCAAAACCAAACATATCTGCTATTCTTGTATTACAGTATGATTTTTGTTACCGCAGGTCCTAAGAATATGAAATTTTTCTCAAACAAGGACCACATGGGATTTAGGTACATTTGGTGATAATTTGATATGGATGGTACATATATTCTACCTTGTAAAACATGTATCTTATCTTGTGAGATAATTATCGCAGCAATGTGAACGATTACCCACCCAGTGACGCTGTAGTTTTGTCCCCAGAAAATCTTCAGGTAAATTTCCTTTTTCCCCTCTTTCATGTGCTTCTATTTCTGGTGCTCTTTAAAAGAGGTATTCCAGATTTTCGTTTGATCTTTACCCTCAGTCTTATCTTTCTTTCACCGTCATAGGGAAAACCAGTAGTCTTGAAGTATGTCAAGTTTCAGAATGTTCGCAGGTATTTTGGAAGTTTCTTGTTGAAATAGTCCCGTGTGTTATAATCGTTATGCATTGTTTTTAATCTTGATCTTTGTTTTACCAGCTTGACGATATTTATTGAGGACAATCAGTCTGCTTCTGACATTACAAAAGTACAAAAATTGGCTCTGTTTGGGACAACGTAAGTCTAAGACTCTTCATCTGTGAAATATCCTCTCCATTCGTGTACTTGAATTAATTGACATCTGCCATCACATTATTTATCAGTACGGTGGAAACACCATTCTTATACTGGTGACTCAAGTAGAAACTGCATCCTATAACTAATATAGTGGGAACTATCTATGTATCAAACAAGATGTAATAGTACTTAAATTGCAAATGATAAGCAATGGATTTTTTTTTGTAGGTGTTATGCAGTTTCTTCTTTTACATGTGCTTCAGACATTTAAGACTGTTGAGATATGTTTTTGTTTTTTGCTTCAAGTTTCGACTTCTGCTGATGAAATTTTATGCGGATGGAAATCGTATTATATCATCCAGGATCTGTTTTCAGTTTGCACGACCTATATTATTATATGATGGCTGTTGTTGATGTTCATCCTGAGTGTTAAAAATAATGGAGTTAATATTATTAAATTGATCACTTGATTTTACTTCATATAAGCTGGTATTTATTTTTAAAATCGCATATCAACCACCTTGATGGCAGAGCCTGTTGCTTGAGCCTTTGAATACTCAATTTCTACTCGATTCTCTTGATGGTGATATCTTGTTATCCACCTGTCTAGAGCTTTAGGTTCCCATTTTCAGGTTACAGCTTGTTAAGAATGCCTCAGATTATCTTGATTCAATGATAATTATAGGTTGAGCAATGTGCATGTAGCTCATTATTACTCTTTGCCAATCTAGGAGGGCTAGATGTTGGGTTCAAGCCTTAGCTTGCAATGATAAGGGGCTGCAATGCCCAAGTAGATAGTGCTAAATTTCCAGTCATGGAAACTATAGGAACAAAAGATAATTACTTTGAATTTGTCTTGCAGACATGCCTTTGTGATTTGGCCTTGATTTGGTGCAAATTATCATCCCGTTTGCGTCCTCTGACTTAGCTTGCTTCCTTTATTTTTCTCTTACAGGGTGGAAACAACAGACATGAAAGGTTTGAAAAAGGTTGAAGATCACTGATCGCAAAGAAGAAGCCATGGACATAGTGCATCTAAGCATTGCTAATCTTCATCTCCGTATACAATATTAGAACAGTCTGATGCATGAAAATTTCATGAAAAGATCTGATGAAATCTTATACTTATGGGGTTCTTGTTCCCCATGGTTGCATTCTGATATTATGCTTTGTCTGTTTTATGTTCAATTTAATGTCATGTGACTTCTTATATTTCTTAGAATGATAATGGATTTTGGAATTGAATTGAGATGAGAAATCCATGGTTGTTTTGTGCCTAAAGAGTTGTTAGGATTTATTAGTAAGGTCTTGTCTCAGTAGAGAATGATTGCAATCTCTTACGTATTTAATCAAGATTCTAGTTTCGAGAATATGAACAGAGCTTAACATATACCGATCGAAGATCGAAGAGACATTAGTTTTCCCTACCAAACAAGGTTGGTGCCATCCTTCAATGAAAAGTGATACAGCTTCTTCTGCCATGGTCATGTGAAGAACCAAGCAGATATTCCAATACAGAGTTGAACCAGCAGGTACCAACACTACTTTAAAGTTTTCCTTTCTAGATATATCATCCATGAAATGGGAAAAACAGTAACCAGCCTTGGAATGGTCCTGGCAGCCCATCGAGAGGGCCACTGTTTGAACTATTGCAATAAAAAGGATTGTTCCAGGACACCGAAGATAAAACTGTGCAGACACACCTAGCTAGTCTACTCTCTTTTGACATTAATTGGTGCAACTTCTTGGGTTCCTGCAAAATTGTCTAGTCCCTGAACTGCTGCTTCTGTTCTTAAAAGTAGATATTAGCTTTACTGAAAATAATTGAAATCTCTTAAATATTTAATCAAGATTTAAAGTCTGCGATGATGTCGATCGAAATACGTTATTATAATATCTTTTGCCTTAACACAGAAGGAGAATCTTCTTTTGTCAACTTTAAAAAAATCAATTTCTTCTGCAGATCTCTGATCATGTTTGTTACATTCCCTCTTTCATACTGCAGTCTCATAAAATACCCATCAAAATATAGTAAAAAAAAAGCATCACTTCTTTGCCCTAATGGGATGACTTCCCTCGAGGCATTAGCAAAGCATAGGAGGAGGAGGAGGAGGTATGGGATTTGGTAGAGTCACAACATAAAAACCAGAAACAAAATTAGTGTAGCAATCGATGCACACACTCACATAGACTCACTGAGTGCCATGTGAAACACAGCCCCCCCCTTCTTCCTTCCTTAAATAATTGGTCCCAGTGTCTGCATGTTTTCACGTGTCCTGCCATCCCCTTGCCATTAATTACACCATCATGAACATCAGCTAGTGCATAGGATTCTAAAAGGACCCATCATACCCTTAAAAAGACAATAACAAGTATCATTTTCTAGATAGCCTCCCCCATTCTCACCTGCGGCTTGTGTGATGCATCTTCCAACTGTGAAGTCACCCTGTCTTTTGCCTTTGTTAGGGTGGTATACTTCACTCCCCTCCAAAAGGATGTGGTGTGCTATCTTTTGCCTTCTGTGATAGGACAAACATCTTGATAAATGAGAGAGAGAGAGAAAGAGAGAGAGAGGGAGAGAGGGGGAAGGGGAACTAGTTTAGATAGTTTATGTGCTGTGTGCAACGCTGTTTTGCCGATTTACAGTAGTTAGAGAGGTAAGTCGAGAGAGTAGAACCCAAAAACAACTCACAAAAGAACCCCAACAGAGAGATGTTTGAAGGAATACCAGACCAATTCCATCAATTCATTGCTTCAAGATCATCACTCCCAGCTCCTCCTCTATCCTTCCCTTCCCTTCATCATGCCTCCTCCTCTACTGCATCCTTCCCTACTTTCGATCCTTACAGTACTACTACTGCTACTGCCGCTGCTCCTGAGCAACTGCCACTGCAACCCAACTTCCTGCGCCCATTGCACCAAGGGTCACCCACCAGCTGCAAGACAGATGACAAACAAGAGAACAACAACACTCTGGCTCTGAATTTGGAGATTGAAAGAGAGAGATCGGTTCCAGGATCAGCTGATTCATGGTCCAACGATGAAGTGCTCGCAATGTTAAGGATCAGATCTAGTATGGAGAACTGGTTCCCAGAATTCACTTGGGAACATGTATCAAGGTAATATATATCATCTCTTCTCCCCTCTTCTTCCTCTGTCGAGATAGGTTTCTATTAGAAGCTACATATATTCCTTAGCAACTTGTGTAGTGATTTTCATGAGTCATGATATTGAGAGACTAATGAAAAAGCAAAGCCAAGCAAAAAAAATTAGAAGGGTATCCCCGATTAACTAATTCTTTTGTTGTATCGTAAAGATTAACCATGAAAATATCAATCATTTAATTTCCTGTCCATCTTATGATAGAGCTATACCAGGGAATAAATGCTAATGATATAGAGGTAACTTTGTTTCTATAAACATTTATGGTGAGTGCAGCAAGCTTGCAGAGCTTGGGTTCAGGAGGAGTGCAGAGACTTGCAAGGAGAAGTTTGAAGAGGAAAGCAGATACTTCAGCAATAATAATAGCACTAATAATAATTACAGCAAAAATTACAGAGCTTTTGCTGAGTTTGAAGAGCTTTATGACGGTGATCAAAACCCTCAAGTGGTTACAGCTGCAGAAAAAAACAAAGAGCTGGACAAGCGGAGTGAAGAGCAGCAATACAAGGTGGGGCAGCAGGTGGGCGTGGAGCTGGAAGATCCAAAGATTGATCAGACATTAGGAGTTGAAGAAGATAACGGGAAAGATGTTGAGAGATCAAAGAGTAGAAAGAGGAGAAGAGGGAAGAAGTTCGAGATGTTCAGAGGTTTCTTCGAAGATATTGTTCACAGAATGATGGCTCAACAAGAAGAGATGCACAATAAGCTTCTTGAGGACATGGTGAAGAGAGACGAAGAGAAGCTTGAAAGAGAGGAAGCGTGGAAGAAGAAAGAAATGGATAGGTTCAACAAAGAGCTTAAGCTTAGAGCTCATGAACAAGCTATTGCCGGGGAAAGACAAGCTAAGATAATCAAGTTCTTGACGAAATTTGCATCAAATGGCGATTCTGTTGAACTTCTTGTCGAGACAAGCACGGGAGATCTTGGTAAGGTACCAACCACTTCAAACCATTCTACTTCATCTTCTCCGGAGATATTAGAAAACCCTAATCCCAATGATCAAAGGAAAAATGCAGCATCTTCGTCTCCAGCTTCAGCGTTAGGCCGTCAAAGCACGGGCTCTTTGTCTACTAAAAACAACCCAATGACGACCGGTTTGTTGTCAGGAAATCAAGAGCCTCAAAACCCTAGTTCAACTTTTGCCCTCCAAAACCCTAATACTTCCACCATACAACGCAACCTCCCGGCTCCAACCGCTTCATTTTCTAGTTCTAAACTCCAAACAAAGTCCACGTCCAGTGATAAAGATGACATCGGTAAGAGATGGCCAAGGGACGAGGTGCTAGCTTTGATAAACCTTAGGTGCAGTCTCTACAACAACAATGAAGACAAGGAGGGATCGACCGGAAAGGCTCCTTTATGGGAGAGGATCTCAAAAGGGATGGCGACGTTGGGTTATGAGAGAAGTGCGAAGAGGTGCAAGGAGAAATGGGAGAACATAAACAAGTACTTCAGAAAAACCAAGGATGTTAACAAGAAGAGGTCTATGGATTCAAGGACATGTCCTTACTTTTATCAACTAAGTACTTTGTACAACCAAGGCAAGCTAGTTGCACCCTCCAATGAAGAGGCGCCGGAAAACCACTTTAATTCACCAGATAACAGCTTGGGAGTTTTAGCAGAAACCAGACAACAGAGTTCATCCCAAAATGGGACTACCAGTTCATCAACAATGCATGTCCTTGAAGGTGAGCAAGATATGGCTCGAGTACCAGCTGCTATTGAATTTGGATTCTAGTTCCTCATCATATCTTTTTGTTGGTGTGTGATGATAATAATGACCAATAAAGCTTGGCTACTCCTCTTCTTTTTTTCCACCTTTTTTCTTTTCCCTTTTAACATCTTGTAGACATTAGATATATAGTATCTTGTATCTGCCATTATTTTGATTCACATCTTCTACATTTCTTTCTGAGAAGACATGAAAGCTTTTGTAGTTTAGTGAGCACCGACAATGTGAGAAATGAAAATTCATTTATTATAAATTCTAATAAAGAGTATCTCGCCCGGTCCCGGATGTTGATCGATATCTCTTAAGATGAACAATCTATCTTTAACATATTTCCTTGTGTTAGAATCAAAACTTTCCGAGGTGTAAACTAGTTTGCTTTCCATTTATGGTAAGCATTCCTTTATATAGCCCTTTCCTTTTCCTTGCCAAGGGAAAAAAAAATGCTATTCCCTTCCTTGATGCATCAAACTTTATCAAAACCAGAAATTTTGGAATCTCTTCCTACCAAAATATCTACTGAATTGCTCCAACCAGAAAAAGGGTAGAAAGAAAATGAGATTACTATGGCATACTTACACTACAAGGACTTACAACGACAACACACCAACATGGCACAATGATTCTGCAGAGAGGATGGGTCCTACCCACATGAGCAACTCATCAGAGACAACACATTCAGATGTAAGACATAATAACGTGGATGTCTCCAAGAACTGAAATTTAAAAGGGAAAGCCTTTTCCTTTGTCTTTATTTCATGCATATATATATATATATATATAAACGCAACCCACTTTCTTTCTCTCTAGCAAATATATTGCATCGATCCAAATCTCTGCATGTAGTTTTAATTGCACACAAGTTGGATGCAAAATCTGAACTGATTCATTCACTGCACCACATCAACATACGTCACTATGTGATGTTGGGCTCTCTGTACTCTTGTGTTTATGGGAAGTATGCAATTAACCCACCCAGCCACCCAGCAGCTATGAGAAGAAGATAAAGAGACTTTAACTGTACAGTGCATATGTGTCATATTTAGAGGTTTTAATGGACCAGTTGCTGCGGTGTTTATCATCTTAAGGGTCCACATGTCCCAACGGCTCTGATGAAGATCAACATCTGATGATCAATTCAATTCAATTTGCTGATTTTTAATTTTTTTTAATAATAGACAGTATATCGACCGTATAATATTCGATTATATAGATGTGTATTTTTCTCCGAACCTTTTGTCTTACTACTTTTACCTTTGGCTATATTCGAACAATCCACTCTTTGCTCCATACATTTACATTATTTGAAAAATTGAAATATTTTTGGAATGGTGTAAATTAATTGGATCAAATTATCCAAAAGTTACATACATTAAACAGGATGATATGATTTATTTTGGGAATAAAGAAAAATAAAAATAAAATATTAATTGAGAAAATAAAATATGGGAGTTTGAGAAAATATTTTCTAAAATTAAAAATTAATTATTAAGCTTAACCATGCCGTCTTTCACTCTATTTTCTTTCTATATAAATAAAGAATGCTAGGTTATATTACAATAGAAATTCTATTTCCTCTCATCTGTCTTCCCATTAAGATTATCCTTTTTTGGGTGGTGCTATGATTTGGGTACAATACACTGCTATAATATTATTTATATGAAAAATATATGATATAATTTGGTATAAAAGGCTAGGATTGGACCAATACGCAAAATACAATTATCCTTATTTAATGCATAGCATGTTAGTAAAAGAGATTCGGTTCCACTAAAAAAATTAATATATTAATTTATTATTAAAAATATATAAAAAATGCTTATAATTATCTTAATAAATTCATAATAATTAAAATTAATTTTTACTTTATTCTTTAAATAATTCTGTCAATTTCAGTTCTATCACTTTTATATAGAAAATATAATAATATTTGTTATAGTAAAATTTATTCATCTAATATCATGAATTCAATTAATTTTAGCTTAGTATAAGATTGACTAACTATGATATGTTTTTATATTTATTAGAAGTGATTTTATATTTTGAGTTGGATAAACTCGGAAAAATTGAGTTTGAATGGTTGAGCGATCGGGTTAGATTTTTGATTTTGATATAAAATATATTTGAAATCAATTAGACTTATTATTAGTGGTTGCTCATTCTACATTACCGATGGAAAATATCTTTATTTTTAAAATAAAAAATCTCGGGATATATTTTGCAATTAAATGAAAGTCACGGGGGCATTTTGGCCTTATCGATTTTAAATAAAATAACAGGATATCGTGACTGCAGGTCCAAAGGAAGCAACTGTGGGCCGCAGTGTTAGTATTGTGGCTTTTTAGTTTGATATTATATTTTCTTTTTTATAAAAAAAAATCAGTTTTGACATGATAAATTCTTAATTGTTATTAATATGAACATCGGTTGATATGTATTATTTTTTTTATCTATATATATATATATATTTAAAAATATAATAGTTTATAATTTTTAAGGTTTATCAAATACTTTGATATTTTTTTTCAATATAAAAATAATATTTATATTTATTCAGTATATTTCAATTTAATATGATAATATTGAAATTGAATAGATAATCCTAAAACAAATAACTAAATAAATATAAATCAACAAAAAAACTGACAAAAATATTGAGATAGACCCACTTCACCTTAAGGTTAGACCTCAATTTTCTCCCTTCCCACTTTTAACTTGTATCATTCCCTGCTGTCACTGCAGAATCCAAATTCTCATTAAACACAACTACTCTTCTTTCCCTTTTCCTCTAGATTCTATGCAGTAAACCTGGATTATGGGACAGAAAATGGATACTGGACAGAACTGGTCTTGTTGCTTTCTGCTAAAACTGAACTAGTTACTAGTTGCTCTTCCTGTCTCAGTCTTTCCCAACTTTTCCTTTTACAAAGACAATGTCAGTACTTTTGCTATAATAACATACGAGAACAACTTTAGCAACGCTGCTGTAATCATATTTTAATCTATTTTGCAAAGGCTAGCATGTTAAATGTACTGCTGCTATGAAGATCTTATGGTGGTCAAATAGTATAATTTACTAGAATTTGTCATTTTCTCCTGATCACAGACACAAACTACGAAAACCCAACATTGTCTCTCCACAGTGGCTACAGCTGCTAGTGCTGCTGCTCCCTCTGTTGAGCTTCTTGTTCAGTTTTTTTTTATTTTTTTTATTTTTATTTTTTATGAAGAGCTTCTTGTTCAGTTTGTTGAAGCTTTAGTCTTTGCTTCTCTTTAAATGCTAAACTGCACATTCTTTCTCCTCACTCTCCGGGTACATGGTGGTGATCTCTGTCATTCTTTGTTTTGATCCACCCTGCATTGGTACTTACTTTCAGGTACTTCCGTTTTCTCTCTATCTGTACCATTTGTCTTTTTTTACTTTATAGAATCTATAGATTTGGGTCGTGTTTAGAACTCTTTGGTTTGACTAGTCAAGTCGATTTAATGGAGTCCTGTTCATGACTGAAATGTTCTGCAACAAAAGTTTGGTTATTCTATTATTGAACGCTGGAATCCTTTAAAACTTTTGCTGGAAAAGTGATTCTTGCATTAATTCTTCTTTTTTCTTTTTTTTTCCTGGATAGATTCTTTGTATTTCTTGGCTTTCAAGCGTCCAATTTTCTGTAATTTTATGCTTGAAAGTACTCTGTTTTTAATTTTCCTGCAAGTTCCTTGCTTCTTTTGATTGCTGAAGAAGCATGTTGGAGCTTGTTTAATCTACATTTCTTGAGTAATGTTAGCATATAGTATAGATTCTTGAATACTTTGTTTCTTCTTTATGCAATTAAGTGCATCTTTAAGTTGTCAGGTTGCTGTACAGTAAATCCCAAATTGTTGGCTTGGTTATTTCATTTCCTCTGCAGGTGGAGAAGAAAGTCTGTGGAATCCCTCATGGAGCAGTATGAGATATTGGAGCAGATAGGAAAGGGGTCTTTTGGTTCAGCTCTTCTTGTGAGGCATAAACATGAGAGGAAGAAGTGAGGCTGAAACTAACACTCTTCTCTCCACATTTTTGCTTACTGGAAAGTCCATAGGTGTTAAAGGTTTGTTTTCATCTCCCATTCTGACAATTTTTGTTTATGGATATATTAAGGTATGTGCTGAAAAAGATCAGACTTGCTCGGCAGACTGATCGATCACGCCTCTCTGCACATCAAGAGGTTAGTCATTGTTTTTACAGTGATTAGCTTTGCTCTCTAGACTTCCATTGAGGTTAAATTCTATTCTGGTTGTGTTAGTGGTCCATTCCAGCAAATGGTGGTTAGAAAAACTCAAGTAGGAGATGCTTCTGTCAGCTTCTTTGTATTGTTAGAAAATATTTAAGAAATTCCCTGTCAGTAAAGAACCCAATTCCAGTCTCTTGATTTTGTAGCTATTAACTATGTGCTTTCAACTTTCATCCGCTTGTGATACAGTGTTAACCTTTATGCATATGCAGGCTAATGGCTTTTGAAATTACATGCAGAAGGAGCTTATTTCAAGAATTCAAAACCCATTCATTGTAGAATACAAAGATTCCTGGGTGGAAAAGGTTTATTTTTCTTCATTTATTGTAGAATGCAAGCATTTCAACTACACCACAGCAAATTACTTAGATTCCTATAATGGTTGATCTCAACTTTAGGTGAATCTGTTTCCAAATACATGGTGAGCCTGATAAAAAAATTGTTGGTAATCTCAAGAATGGTTCACAAATACCAGAAAGCTATTTAAAGATCTGAGGCCTCATTTGCTGCTTAAGTTCTGTAGCAAGAACTCTTTTGAATCCATTCTTCGGCCTTTGTTGCCGCTTTTCCTGTTTAACTTTTTTATGTTACTGTTGTGATTTTCTATATGCTTGAATTCTAATACTTGGCTTTGCTACTTTTTTGATGGATTTGATCTCAGGGTTGCTATGTATGCATTATCATCGGTTATTGTGAAGGAGGAGACATGTGAGTTTTCCTTTTTACTTGATTGAAGTTTTAGACTGTGTAAGTGTGTATGTCATTCCAAATGTAAGTACTGATATGTTAGTCTTCATATTTTTCTTCTTCCCTTTACTTTTTGCAGTTCAGAAGCTATAAAGAAAGCTAAAGGTGTGTTTTTCCCAGAAGAGGTTGGCTTTTTTCATTTGTTCTTCATGCCGCTAGCCATTTTTAACATTCTTCGGATTTTAATCTCCGAAAGTTGGTCTTCACAACTAATTCTAATTCATTTAGTGTTTCCCAGAAGATCTGTAAGTGGCTTGTTCAGCTTTTGATGGCACTTGACTACTTGCATATGAATCATATTCTGCATCGTGATGTAAAGGTCAGTATCACCCATATCTTTTGTCTGCATGGATGAAAAAACCTGTGGCTTTGCTGACAATATCTGAACCTGCATTTTACTGACCATAGCATCTATTGATTCCTTCAGTGTTCCAATATATTTTTGACGAAAGATAAAGACATTCGTCTCGGTGAGTGATCGATCCTACAGCTTTCGTTTAATCCTTTTCTGCTCAACTGAGAATCACCTTGGTGTAGGGGATTTTGGACTTGCCAAAATATTAACTTCTGATGACCTTACTTCCTCTGTAAGTGGATGGTGGTTGATTGACCAGTGAATCCTCAGACTTCAAATTCTGCTTGCAGTTTATTTAGAACTACTGTGAATCCCCCTGCAATGTATTCAGGTTGTGGGAACACCCAGCTATATGTGCCCAGAGCTGCTTGCTGATATACCTTATGGTTCAAAGTCAGACATATGGTCTTTAGGTAAGTTCAGGAAGGCATCTGCAGCTTCTGTCTTATTCTTTATCTGCATCTCTGCTTGTTTATACTCATAAAATCTTGTCATCCAGGTTGCTGTATATATGAAATAACTTCTCTGAGGCCTGCGTTCAAAGCATTTGTAAGTATTTAACCCTCTTGTTTCTTGTACATGTAAGGAATTGATTTTCTCCCTGTCCTGTCTTTTATTCATCATGTTTCTCCTGTCAGGACATGCAAGCACTGATTATTAAGATAAACAAGTCGATAGTGTCTCCACTTCCAACCAAATATTCTGCTGCATTGTAAGCCCTTGTTGTTTCTTTCTGCAGCCATTGTACCAATTCATGTTTAATGGATGCTTGATTTCTGCTGTTAATGTTTTCGGGTCTAATCTTATTCGTGTTTATGTTTGCAGTCGGGGACTCGTGAAGAGTATACTGAGGAAGAACTCGGAACTTAGGCCGAGTGTGGGTGTTATCTTCTCTTATTCAGTTGTCTTGAATCATATATGTCTCATGTTTGGTAAAAGTGCATGGATACCAAAGATGATCCCAGAATTATGCATCTCCTCACTGCCTCACCTCTTGCAATGTAGTCGAGTTTTTGTTTCCATTTATACATTTTGAGTTAGCAAATATCCTTTCGGACAGGCTGCAGATCTGCTGAGACATCCACATCTTCAGGCTTATGTCCTTCAAGTTCAACTCCAGATCAATAGCCCCAGATGCAATGCATTACCTTACCAGTGGCCTGAACCCAATTACATAAAGAAGACAAGATTTTCTGAGCCGGAAGATATTCCTCGAAAATTTTACTGGGATAAGCGGCACTCGCTCGATAATGACAGGACATTAAATCCAAGCATATCTGCAGCAGAGGAAGACTCTATGTGTTCTACCAGAGGTGTACATGACACTGCCGGTTATTTGCATCAGAGGTTGTCAGATATTTCTATTAAAAGCAGACATGAAGGAACTGTCATTTGTAGATCAATTACTTCAAGACATTCAAGTACTGCTAAGCCTGCAAAACTTAGTCCTGCAAATGCCAAACCTTATGCCCCTGCTAAGAGATGGACTGATCCTGTAAAAAGACGAGAATCCGTAAGATCACACATCACTTTCCCCTCTCCTGACACACATAAGAATTCAGTTTTACCATTGGATTTCTTGAGTGTAAGGTTTACTCTCTTCTCAGGTTCCTGTCATGTGCAAGTCCACAAGAAAATCTATCCCTGCAACTTCCAGAGCATCTCTTCCTTCTGCAACAAATCGAAAGTCCAACATTGTTTTCCTGCACAATTTGAAATCTCCAGATGTTTCTGTCAATGCTCCTCGAATCGACAGGATGCCAGAGTTCCCATTAGCATCATACGAGGAAACTTTCTGTCCTATCCCAAGTACTGCATCAGCCTTTGCAAAAGGGTTCACAGGCTACTTTCATAATGGTGACCGTTCAATAACAAAGGACAAATGCACTGTTCAGACAAGTGACAGAACCTATGTCAAGCCCAAGACCACAAGTAAATGGCAAGGAATTGAACGTGCCATCTTTCAGGTTGATGAAGAAGATAGCAGCAACTCCTCCAATCAAAATGCTACTGCTGGTGCATCAAGCCGAACCTCATCAGACACACGACCGCGGAGATTTAACCCTTTCTCTTTCCAGCAGCGAGCAGAGGCCCTGGAAGGATTGCTTGAATTTAGTGCAAGGCTCCTGCAAGAAGCAAGATACGATGAACTCGGTGTGCTACTAAAGCCATTCGGGCCTGGAAAGGTTTCTCCTAGGGAAACTGCCATATGGTTGTCTAAGAGTTTCAAGGAAAATGCAGTGAAACCAGAAGATCAACAGTAAACAGTTCCCATGTCTACCACACTTTGAGCCTCCTGATATATAGCAACAGACCAGTATATCACATTTTTTCCCGTTTCAGGAAAGTCCGAAGTTTTGTAGCTATAGTTCCATGCTCCCATCTCATGATTTCTTATCGAGACAGCCAATGTAGTATTACCATTGTTATGATGATGATACTGTCTTTCCGGATTTTAATCGGTATTTATTAAAAAAGAATTTATTGCAATTACCAACAAAGATTAGCCACAAGTGGTTTCTTAAATATTTAATTAGGATTCGAGTCTGAAAATATGAATTGAATAGAATTTGTTCTGTGTTGATAGAATATCTATCCACATAAACAGGTGCCAATTGAAACTCAAGAAGAGAATAATGAGATACTCTTCTAATAAGTTGGTGTTAGGGCATGACATGACATATTATCAAGAGATTATCAATACGATTGCTAGAAAAATCATAATCCTGGTAGTAACAAAAGAATATCAGAATCAGTTCTTATATACAACTAAAATGAGCAAATATGAATAGTTTCCTAAGCAGAAAGTTCTACTCCCGCCAATACAATAAAAGAATATAGGTACTACTGCCTGGAAGGTATCCCTCAAACTTGGTCAGAGATGTATGTGCAGAGTTGCTATCATGTCGACTTGGGGATGAAGTTGAACTAATCATGCTTAGCTTGATTAAATATCGATTTCGACTCGGGTTTTGATAGGTTTGAGCTTGATCCCCAAACCTGCCGGAGAGAGGAGTTCAGGTGCTATACAGCATTGTGTGGAGGGACTAGCAGGGCTGGGGCCATGAGTTGATGAGGAAGCAAGAAGCTGCAGTCTGTTGTAGCCAAACTGCATAAGGAAGAACTCCATTGGTATTATCATGGCATATGGGTGCTCTTCTGTTACTAGTGACCCGCATGCCTGAACCTGTTAAAGATACAAACAAGCACTTCAATCAGCTAACATAACTCTATATATATAACCATCAGGTTCTGGTTACTGTCTATGCTACGAGCACCATCATACCTCGACAAGAGCGCATGTTTTCTTGCTCATTTTGGCACTCATGTAGAAAGATTCGTCTCGGAATTCACTACTTTCACCCACAAAAATAAGGGTCTTGCATTGCAACTCCTTCAGGCCTTGAGTAAGGTCTTGCCTCCTGCTCAATGAGGATAATGAACTAAGACATGCTCATATGCTGTAGTTACTAATGTGATTCTATAAAATTGCTTCAAATGGTTAAAGATTCAAAAGCATCAAGTAGGTGGTGCGTCAAATTTGGTTAGTCGTATATCGAAAAGCCGGAACATCGAGTGATTGAATGCAAGGAAACTCTGAAAGGAGGCATATGACAAATGATATTCAAGAACAGGCAGTGTCTTACTCATTCATGGCCTGAAGAAAGCGCATGACATTCATACTTTGCCTTTCATCCAGTAACTGTGGCCAAATTTCGCAAGCAATTGACATCAGTTCTATGTTTTGTCTGCTCACAGAAGATAAATGCATAATGGTTTCACAAAAGAGAATGGTTACAGGAATTTAGCGAGGTGTCTATCTTGAGATTCATACCAGTAAACCAGAATGTAAAACAGGAAATAAACCAACAAAACTGAGATTTGTTTACCCTTCTGCAAGCATGAATGATGTCAGATTCTGCATCATGTGCACCGAACCTTGTTTCCTATTTCCAGAATTTCAGAATTAGGACTCCTACAAAGGTTGGAAAGAAATCTTTAAGGTGGGACCAGCTAAGGTACCTTACTGAAGTAACGCTGGAGAAGGCATTCCTTCAATATGCCACACATGCCACAAAAGTATAACAACTTCATCAAGACCTGAAACATCAGAGATACAGAAATGCCATCAGAAAAACAATCAAGCTAGTTATTCATGCCCACAGTAAGTACCACTGTTCCACCATCGTTTTCTTCTCATTTCAATTGGTCTGTCAAGAAGATGAAGAAGTGAACCTTATTGTAAAGCCATTCAGTCCAAGAAGGTGCTTTGCAGATAGGGGAAACAAGAATCAACCCAAGAACTCGTTCTTTATACTTCATCTGCATTAGAAAGATAACCAAACTCCGTAAGGATATAAACATAAGGATGAGAAACTGATTGGTGAAAACCACTGCAGAAAACTTACAGCAAAAAGAGTAAGGATGTAGGCACCAGCAGTGACGCCTAAGCATAGAACCTCTTTCAGCCTGATTTACAGAAGAACATCATAGCCTTTATCAACTAAGATTCATATAAATATAAACCAAATCTTGATAGGAAGCAGTGTCACAGGCAATTAAATCCCTTCATTCAGAAACATATAATCAACCACAAATGTCCTACCCAAAGAAATCTAGGACTTCAGCAACCTGGTCAGCCAAGTCATCCACTTTAAGTAATGGAATATCTGAAGAGATGACATCTGCACCCCACTGCAAGAACTCTTGAACAAGAGGTGAATAGAAGCTTTATCTTCAAGTGCACAGCAGTGGTAAAACGAAATTAAACTGTTAAAGGCAAGAAACTAGTCTGACACTGACCTCATGCCCTGGTGCATCAATATGGTATATGCAGAAGTTCTGAAGTAAAGGAACAGCCTCTGGGGAGTAGAAAAGGCCTTGGAAACAAGACATGTCTGTAAAAGACCGGCAAGCCAAATTCACATAAAATCAAACCGAAAGTACCCACAGCTTTCATTAAAAAAGGAAAAAAAAACCAATCCTTCTTAGCTAACTAGATGCTTTCAAGTACGTTCAGATTAAATTACAAGTACCCATTACCACCAAGTTTTCCTACTAAACTTCTGGAGCACAACCTTACTGTATTGTACAACATACAATCCGCAAGAAACATTATTTGAACCCCGGTTGGGCACCAAAAGACATTCCATTTGCAGCACAAACTTCAACTACCCAACTTCATTACAACACAAACGTCACTTGAACTAGAGTTACTACGGGAATACAACGAGAACAACATACAATTCAGAGCAACATCTGGGTAAGTTATCAAAGCAGGCTTCTCCTGGTCACCACATACATAAACTGAAACCAACCCTCTACTTGTCTCCACCACATATTCCTGCAGCATTTCCAGAAAACATAAAAATGTAAGAAACAAAAACCAAAATCCAAAAACAACCCCTTCTCTTGGTTGGTTGGTAGCGCACAAATCTTCAAAGTTACACACACTCACCTTCCCTCCAAAAGAAACCATGTCAATATCAACCGACACCGAGTCACTCGACTCTCCCATGACTCAGTATCTCTCTTTTACCCTCAAAGTTGACAGTATCCGTTGGGTATAACCCAATCAGTTACACTAAATCACAAGTCACCGACTCTGCTATATGGCATCTTCTTACTTGCTTTCCTCTGCTTTCTCGTGCTCTGTTTTGTTCTGTTTTAATTGGTTCAGCTATGGTTGTTTCCGTTTATTATTCTCTCGAAATACCACAAAAAGCCCACAAAAGATGACGAAACAACCATTGAACCTTCCAGGCGAATTGGCATGTCTGCCCCATGGTGGAAGGTCTTTTTGTCAGTCCTTTGGCAAACCAAACAGTCAAAAGTAACCGTTGGGACACAAGGTGGATGTTCCGTTCATGACTGTAGCCTCAATGTCTGTGAAGTGAGTCGGATAGTCAAGCTACAGAAAAGAACTGGGATACTCTTTATTCTAAAACAAAAGTGACCGTTGGGACACTTGCAAAAAGGAAATAAAACAGTCAGGGTAGGGGCAATTTGGGAAACAAGACAAAAGAAGAAAATGGTAAATTTGAAGTCGACGTCGTTTTCTTGAGAGGGAGAGGCATCAGGGACAACTGTATGCCACCTGGAAGCCGCAATAGAGAATTTTCCGGAGGGTTAGTCTAACATAATGCGCCAGCTCATCACCAGCCTTATGCGACAATTGGATTCCAAATATGTGGATTTTTATCTCTAATCAATAAAAAATTTAATGACTATAAAATTATAAAATTATAACCATTGAAAATTTTTAATTAATTAAAATAAATACTAAAAATTATAAAAAAATTATATAAATAACATTTATTTTTATCCTATCTCTTAAATCAATAAAAAATAAAAATAATTCCTTTTATTATTATCTCTTCTTATTATAATTTTTAATTTATATATATCTCCAAAATTGTGAATATATTTTTTATTAATTAAAAAATATATTATAGCTTGATTTGGTCACCAATATTCCCAAGATTTCATACCACCCACAAAAGGTTCTCAATGAATCCACCAATATTCTTAAAAGTTCTAATTTAACATAAAACAAAAACAAGCAAACAATAATTACGTCTTCTTATTTTTCGATTTCTGAATACGTTGTTTTTTTTTTTGTTTGTTTTTTAAGCTGTAATCATGGGGTTTTCCCACTTCTCCTCCACACAAATTTTTATAGTGTATAAATCCAAGTATGGCAAGGGATTCCAATGATGATGATCATGGTCTAATTCACTTTGCTTTGATTAAATAATGCCAGGAAGAAGGCCGAGACTCCCATGGATTTGATTCTTGGGTTGCTGCAGAAGAGACCCAAGCCATGTTTATGGACACCATGGTTAGTAGGAAGAAGATTCCAAGGTGGAACATGAAGATGGGTTGACTTATCGGTTGCATATCAAATCTCTTAGTAGCAAAAAAATGTCTCTCTCTACAAACCCAAACCTCCCACCACTCTCTATACCTCACACCACCAACCTTCAAACTTCAGCTTCTTCCCCACCTTCTCAGTTGCAATGTCCGACTGAAAAACATGCAGGTCCTTCCTCAGCTCCTCCAATGCCCAGTCTTTCTTCCCCTGTCCCCCTAGGACCTAACCAATCCCAATGGACCCCAGCACAGGTGTTTAAACTGGATCGGTACATCTCATATTTTGTCGAAGGAATTCCAGAGGGTTGGACTTCAGCCAATTTATTCCGGGCATTCGCAGATGTGGAGCCAGTGGTGGATGTATTTCTCTCTAGAAGACTTTCCAGGGGAGGATTACGCTTTGGTTTTGCCAAGTTTGTACGTTGTGGGGTTCAGGAAGATGCCTGACTGCGAAGGTTAAACTCGCGCCTTGGTGGTCATGCATGGTCAAGCATCAATGTGGCTCGGTATGCAGCAGGAGCAGGGGCTTCACGGGTACAACAAGTTACTGATGCTCCAGTCGCTAATTTATCTAAGTTGCCTTCCAGGAAGTCTTTCCCAGGTCCTCCGTTTTTGAGGGAGAGAGATAACCGGTCATACATCGAAGTCACTGCTGTGCAGTCCAAGATTGACTCTGAGGTTACTTTGGTTGAGCTCTCCTCAGTTCCGGAACTCTCGGCGCGCCTTCAACGAAGCGCAGTTGGTCTTCTTCGCAGGAGTTTCACCATCTCGTTGGTTCTTCCAGCTCATGTTACCTGTGTCGATATGGGTTTACACCAGAAACTACTTGTCTTTGAGTCAGCTGCGAGCATGCATACAGAACTTACACGTAATGTAGATTTTTGGAATGACAAGTTCTATGATTTGCATCCCTGGCGCATAGCAGATACTGAGCTTAGACGTTTATGCTGGGTGGAGATTGCTGGGCTTCCTCTTAATGTATGGTCTGAAGCAGCTTTCAAGAAAATCATACAGCCCATTGGTGATCTGGTTCAGGTTCATCCGAACACAGCAACATGGACTCATCTAGTGAGGGCTAAGATGCAAATTGCCACCACCAACCCGTTGAAAATTCAGCAGAAGTTGAAGCTGAGGATTGATGGCCAGCCATGCACAGTGCAGTTGTTGGAAGTACCAAACACAGTCCTTGCGGAGCCCGAGGTAGGTGAAAAGGGCTCTGCGCCAGGTGGGTGTGACAGTCTGTCTGTTCCACTCAAACCCACCCTTACTGTTGATAGGCACAGCGGTGTTGGTAAGAGCCAGGGAAGTCCTCCTGCAGTCAAAAATCTGGTTTGTCGTCAGAAGGAGCTAATGAGGCCTGGAAAGAAAACGACGGTAGGTACTTATCCCATTTGCTTGGGTGGGGGGGTCCATACTCAGTCAGTTCAGTTGGGTGTGCCAACCCCACATGTAACAGAAGGGTTGACTCGTCCCCTAGGTCAGCAGACGGAAGGTCATTTTCGTCATTGTGTGAGTAGTGAGGGACTCTTAAGTAATTTCACGGCCCCTGTTCCTACCCCTGAAACAATGGTTTCTGCGGATCAGTTTCCTCTTCCTCGTAAGGCCATATCTGAGTGCGCGCCAGGAGAACTCTCCGCTGACTCTTCCGCTTTACACTCATCCTCTGAGGTCATGACCTTCACTCGAATACGGCTAAAGGGTGACAAGGCCTCGCAGGTTGAGCATTCCAGCAGGTCTGGTGCTCGTAGGACGGGTAAAACCAAAAAGCACAAACATCTTAAACCTACTGGGAGCCTCTCTTTAGGGAAGATTAGTTACCCGGATGGAGATGGGCCGTCTATAGTAGCCGATGACCTTTCATTTCTCGTTGAGCACGCCGATAAGGATGGCGAGTCGCGCGGGCAGTGTACTTCTAGCTGAGGATGTGTGTCTAGTGGACATGGAAGTGCAGCGAACTTTGTCTGTGGTGGAACAATTGGGCCTTAGTCGTATCAACACGAAAGCCGCAATCCTACGTAATTTGAAGGAACAGATAGTGAAGGAACGCAAGGAGTGGCAAGCCCACTGTACTACATAATGTAGTAGTGGTGGATTCGGGTTCAGGGTCTTTCTGTCATATGGTTAATATAGCCTTTTGGAATATCAGAGGATGTAGGGGGCAGCTGAAGGAGAATCAAGTCCGTTCTCTCATACGACAGGAACAACTTAGCATATTATTTCTCTGCGAGACCAAGAGGGAGACGTTTTCTGACAAATTGGTGGCCTGTTTTTGGGCTGGTACTACCATTAAATGGGACACTATTGATGCTTGCGGGAGTGCTGGGGGTATTCTATGCTTATGGAATGATTCTCTGGTGCAAGTTCTCGGGGTGGAAAAATTCGAGCGCTGGATGTTATTACAGCTGCAAACTCGGGATACAGGATTTTCCTTTGTATATGTGGGGTTGCATGCCCCTAATATAGCGAGTGATCGTCAAATACTGTGGGAAGAGATGGCACGACGGAAGAGTGCGGATGTTGCTCCGTGGATTATACTCGGCGATTTCAATGAGTCTCTCACGGCCGAGGAAAGGTTGGGTACTCTCTTTAATCAATTGGCTGCATCTCGGTTATTGATGTTTATTCACAGGAACGGTTTGGTGGACTTACCTCTCCTTGGTAAGGATTACACATGGTTCACTTCTCATAGTGCCTCGCGCATTGACAGAGTATTGGCATCCCCCCAATGGTGTTCCTAGTTTAGTCGTCATCATCTTTATGCAGGTAATAAAGGATTCTCAGATCATGTTCCTTTAATAGTGAAGGCGGATTCTTTTCACTGGGGTAGTAAACCGTTTCGCTCGTGGGATGTCTGGTGGGAGGATCCTCAGTTTCTGTCGATAGTGGTGGGATTTTGGGGGGAGGCGGGTCTTCGCTTTCCTGGTGACTTCTGTGTGGTGAAGAAACTTGCTTTTCTGAAGCAAAACTTACGGCTGTGGTATAATACACATTTTGGTACATTGGACGATAAACTGAAAGTTTTTCTCGCTGAGATTGATTCTGTTGATCAGCATAGAGGGGAGCAGGGTGATGTGTCGAATGATAGATATCATCTATTACAAACACAAAAGTGGGATCTAAAACAGAAACTAGAGTCCATGTGGAGGCAAAAGGCTAGGCAGCAGTGGCTTCAGTCAGGGGATAAGAACAGAAAATTCTTTCATCTGAGTGCCAACCTGAGGCGTGCCTACAACTTTATTGGCTCCATCCGAGTGCAGGATAGAGAGCTCACCACGCCTGCCGAAATTAGAGGAGCTGCGGTGGACCATTTTCAGCGGCTTTTTGCGGATGAGGGTTCTCGCTGGTTGGGTTTGGGCAGCCTCAATCTGCCTTGTTTATCCACTGTCTCGGCGAACCAGTTGCAGGCTCCTTTCCTTGAGGAGGAAATTAAGAGTGCAGTCTAGGATTGTGGCAGCCACAAAGCACCCGGACCGGATGGTTTCAATTTTCATTTTATTAAGCAAGCTTGGTCTGTAATTGGCAGAGACATTGTCGCGATGGTGAATGACTTCCATGGTAGTGGGGTGCTTCCTAAGGGGGTCAACAATAGTTTCATCACGTTACTTCCAAAGACAGCAGGTGCGGTTGATTTCAATTCGTATAGGCCCATTAGCCTCATCAATAGTTTATATAAGATAATTGCCAAGATGTTGTGTAAGAGGTTGAAGAGTGTGATGGACCAGCTTATATCTCCATTCCAAACGGGATTTATGGAAGGCCGCTACATTTCCGACTCCATCATGGTTGCCAATGAGATCTTACACACCATGAAGACATCACAGCGGTCAGGTTGGTGCCTGAAATTGGACTTCCAGAAAGCATACGACTCGGTCAATTGGGCTTTCCTCCATGCGGTTCTGGAAGGTATGGGTTTTGGAGAGCAGTGGCGGAAATGGATTCATGGCTGTGTTTCATCGGCTCGTTGTGCCATTCTCATCAACGGGGCGCCAACCACTGAGTTTTCGGTTGGCCGCGGTCTGTGTCAAGGTGATCCGCTCTCACCATTGCTGTTCAACCTGGTGGCAGAGGTGTTGTCACGGCTATTGATCAGAGCTGCGGAGTGTAACTTATTTCAGGGCTTTCCCATCGGCAGTTTGGTTCTATCACACCTACAATACGCTGACGATGTAATCCTTTTCAGCCATGGTGATCCGCAGGGAGTGATTTGCCTACAACGAATCCTACGATGTTACGAGTTATTATCCGGTTTGAAGATCAACTTTTACAAATCTGGTCTAGTCGGAATTAACGTATCCAATGACGAGGCGGCGGCACTGGCATCCAAGATCCATTGCAGATTGCAGGTTATGCCATTTACCTACCTTGGAGTACCTCTTGGAGCGAATCCTCGTCGATGCAGTACTTGGAAATCGATGTTGGACAGATTCAAAAGTAAATTGAGTTCTTGGAAGGGGTCCTTGTTATCAATGGGAGGTAGATTGACTTTGATTAAATCGGTACTCAATAGTCTTCCTGTGTATTATATGACTTTTTTTCAGATGCCTGTAAGTGTACGCAAGGAGTTGGAGAAATGGATGCGGCGGTTCCTGTGGGCTGGGAAAGTTGAGACGAGCTGTTTGTGCAAAGTGCGATGGTCCGTGGTGGTTCGGGCAAAGGCTAGAGGCGGAACTGGACTCGGTTGCTTACAATTGCGGAACCAGGCCCTACTCACCAAGTGGTGTGCCAGACTTGCTACGGACACCTGCTCCTTATGGAAATAGGTGATACAGCAGAAATATCATCCTCGTCTGAACCATGATGGGCTCGAATGTACAGCGACAAATGTTTCTGCGATTTGGCAAGGGATAGTGAAGACCAGCTGCCTACTACTGCCCAATGGACAGTGCCTCTCTAAATTTCATCGTTGGAAAGTGGGTCAAGGTAATTCTATTTCTTTTTGGCAAGACATTTGGTGTGCCACTCGGCCTTTATTGATGCTGTTTCCCAGATTGTATGATATATCGTTGGAGAAAGAAGGTTCCTTGTTACAGTTTGGGGTCCTGGTGGGTCAGGCGTGGGAGTGGCGTATGTTATGGCGGCGAAGACTATTTGTATGGGAGGAGGAGGAGGTTACTCGGTTGTTGTCTTTGTTGAGTACTGCTATGCCACGGGTAGGGCAGGCAGATGAGTTGTTGTAGGCTGACCAGCTGACACCTTTTACAGTACACAATTGCTATATGACACTGGAAGCACATATGTTACCTTTAGATGAACAGAGGGTTCCTAATGTTTGGAGCAAACAAGGGGCACCCAAGTGGCAAGCTTTTATGTGGTTGGCATGTAGGGAGCGGGTTCATGCCAAAGCTCAGCTTATTCGACTGGGGATCATACCAGAGGCGGAAGGGGAATACAGGGCATGCGGATTGGTGGAAGATGATTCTAATCACATTTTACTGGATTGTCATTTGGCCTGGAAGTGCTGGTCCCTCTTATTCCAGCATTGGGGTTTAAGCTGGGTCCAACCCAGGTCTATGGAAGCATTGTTTGTGCAGTGGGAAGGTTTCTCCGTCCCATTCCGATGGCAGGGTCTTTGGTATGTGTTACTCTTTGTGTTTACATGGAGCACTTGGTTGGGCAGGAATGACCGTGTGTTTAGGAGTGTGGCTTGCAGTGCGGAGGACTTATTTTACAATGCCATTCGGCATGGTTTTTGCTGGGTGAAGTATAATTTGAAGGAGGGTTGTCCTGATTGTCTGACTCTACTGCCTGCGGGGGATTTCCTATCCTTGAGGGCTCGGTAGGGGCTAGGTACAGGTATGATGGTCGTGGCATCCTAGGGGGTTTCATCTTCGTTTCTTCTCACTGATCTCGTGGCTTACTGGTTTATCCTGGTGCAAATGTATATTTCTGCAGAGTGTATTGTCAGTTTGGAGGTTTTGCCTTTGATTTCTTTAATGGATAGACCGTGCAATGGTGTTTTGAAAATTATGGATCCTGTAACTTAGTCATAGGATCTGTTTGTTTCATTCTGGCCATTGTGTTGGTACAATGATCCATTGTACAGACTTCATGTATTATTGTTACTTCTTAATATATATATCGTTCTTCTTTCAAAAAAAAAAAAAATCTCTTCGTGAATTTTAATGACTCTTAATAAGAAACAAATAAACTTTATTTTACTATGCGAATTCAAATTCTGATTAAATATTTATTTAAAGAATATATAGAGTTCATAGGAAGTATTGAGGGGGTTGATAACAAAGAGGGAATATCAAAATTTCTGAAGCAGAAACACCAACCCCTTGTACTTATCTCCTGGAGAACCTTGAGGAACCTAGTGATCCATCCTGTGAATGGTTAGGACAAGTAGCACTTGTTTTAGTTAGCTACTGGCATTTGCAGGGGAGAATGCTGACATTCTCCCTTATTCCTTGGTTTTTACAGCAATAAAATCATCCTCCAACTAGTGAAACTAGACATTCCGGACAAACAACAACTTCAAACTTGGAGAGAGAAAATCCTCTGAATTATGCCAGCCCATGCAAATCCCATCACCACCCCCGCCTCCAAACCCACCTACCAAAACCCGACTGATGTAAATCAGCCTAGCCCCTCATAAATACCGATCAACCCCTTAACACCAGGGTTTTTACTGACCAAAAATTTATTACTTATTTCATTGATTTCATTCTTGACGAGTGGTCGACAACAAAACTATTTCAGGCTATTAAGCTATGGCAGCTTGTTGCGGATGCCTTTATTCCTCGCAAGAGGAGTTCCCGAAACTCTCTATTTGGGTTTGTAAGATTTGTTCGGGCAACTGAAGGGGAGGCCTGGAGGATGGAGAAGCTAAATCTGGCAAGGTTTGATGGTTGCTGCCTCAGATTCAGCTTAGAAATTGGGAAAAATTAAATAGAGAAGGCCAGAAATTGGGGGTAGAATCGATGCAAATTGGGCCAGAAGCCGCCCCAAAAAGAATACTTCCTAGAAACCGAGGTGGAATGAACAAGAATAGAAGTGAACATGCGAGGGGATCTTTTTTTTTTTGGTTAAAAATGGCAGGGTCTATAAATTAGAAACCTGGTCTTAATACAACGTTATCAGTAGAATTAAAAAGCAAAAAATGCTGTAAAGACAATAACGGGCTGCTATGAACATGCAGACCGAAAGGTAGTGTGATAGCTAATTTGGCAAGAGCATCTGCCACTTGATTAGCTTCTCGAAAGATGTGGTCCAGTTGTATTTTCACAAAACGATTCAGCAAACTCCTACATTGTATCAAAAGTGGGCTCCAAGGAGGCTTTAGATCCTTGTTCTTCAAACTTTGAATAACATCCCATGAATCGCTTTCAACATGTAATCGTAATGCTCCTACTGAGAGTGCCATTGATAATCCTGATTGGATGGCTCTCACTTCAGATTCCCATATTGGACAAAGATTAAATGATTGAGAAAACCCAATAATCCATGCTCCAACAGAATTTCGGAGCACCCCTCCAGCAAGTGATAAGTTCGAAGGCTTGTGTTGTCCCCCATCGCAATTCAGTTTCAGCCAACCAGATAGAGGAGGGATCCACCTTACCCATTTACTCAGTCTCTCAGCAGGCCTTGGATTGAGTGTTTTTAACACCCTAGTGGATATAAAGAACTCCTTTGCTCGTTCCATTATCTGAATAATTGGCGTAGGATCGTTAATAGGTTTATCCTCGAAAACTAGTTCATTTCGCCACTTCCATAGTAACCAAAGGCCGGTTCCAAAGACAGTAGGCCATTGTAGATTACCACATGTTTCGCTGTTTCTGAGATTAAGCAAAAGCCATTCTTCTAAATTTGAGGTATAAAAGGTCGACGCTAGTGCTTCAGGAATCAGTTGGTTCCATATGTGTGCTGGGAAAAAACAGTCTCTCATCGCATGTAGAGAGCTTTCTGGATTTATCCTGCAGTGTGGACATGTATCCAAAGAAGTAATATGTCTACGCATACAGAGTTGTCTCGTGGACAATCTGTTATGCGCCAATAACCAAAGGAAAGAGCGAATACGTTCTGGACCTGTCCATCTCCATATTGCCTTCCATAATTGTTTAGAAGAATGTGAGACTTCCTCTTGTAGCAAAGATCTAGCCGAAGCCAAACTGAATTGCCCATTCATATTCAGTGACCATCTTAAGGTGTCAAGGTCTATTGATCTCACAGGTGGCTGAGTTTGAGCAATCGGGATGCATGCAAAGGTTGGAAGGAAACATTGGAAAAGACTCCAATTCCAAGCGCCCTGTTCTGTAACAAAATGGCTCACCGACTTTCCTCTCAATGCTTCTGGGACAATCTCGTGGGCTGTACATATGAGGGGGCCGATTTGTTCAAGCCATGAATCCTCCCAAAATCTCGTTGTCTCTCCATTACCTAGGTGCCAAGACACTCCCTTTGATATTGATGGCCAAGCCGAATGTAAAGCATGCCATAGTGAGGAGGCTCCCTTTTTTGCGGAAGTTTCACTCAATATAGTTGAATTGGTAGCAACATTCCAACCATATTTTCCAGCTAGTACCCGAGCCCATAGGCTGTCTCGTTCTGACAAGAAGCGCCAGCCTAGCTTGATTATCAATGCTTTGTTGGTTTCTGCAGTGCTGTGAAGACCTAGTCCTCCTTTCTCTTTCGGTGTGCACACCTTATCCCAGCTGATCAGGTGCAATTTTCTCTTCTTACTGCTTGAGCCCCATAAGAAGTTACGAATAATCTGATCAATTTCTTTAGTAACCCCGGTAGGAAACAACATCATTTGCATCAAGTAGTTTGGGATGGCTTGTAGGACTGATTTTGCTAGTGTTAGACGGCCAACAAAAGAGAGTGTCTTGGCTTTCCAACTTGAGAGTCGATACCGCATCTTTTCCAATAAAGCTGAAAAGTAATTCCTTGATAATCTGCCATGTAATATCGGTGCTCCAAGATAAGTGCCGAGATTTTTTGTTATTGGAAAATCCAGTACATGGCTGATATTACGTTGAATATGTGGCGCCATATTCTTTGAGAAGAACATCTTCAACTTTGAGCGGCTTACTTTTTGTCCTGATATCTGGCAAAATCTGTTTAATATATTGTCTATCACTTGCCCTTGATTCATAGAGGCTGTAGAGAATAAAAACAAATCGTCAGCAAAAAATAAATGGGAGATCTTTGGTCCAGACCTACCTAATTGGATAGGTTGCCATATACCCTCCTCCACCTCTTGCTCGATCATATGACCAAGCCACTCCATACAAAGCACAAATAGATAGGGTGACAAGGGATCTCCTTGACGAACTCCTTGGCTAGGAAAAAAAGCTTCCGTGATTTCCCCATTCCAAAGAATCCGCATAGAGGCTGTAGTCACGCATTACATGATCCTATCTGTCAACTCACGAGAGAAACCTGCAAGAGTAAGTGTTTCATCAAGGAATGACCATCTTATTCTATCGTAAGCCTTCTCCAGGTCAATCTTAAGGGCCATCCAACCCTTCTTTCCAGTCTTCTTTCTCATGGAGTGTATCACTTCTCGGACAATGATCACATTATCGGTAATCTGGCGTCCTTGAATAAATCCTGATTGAGTATCTTTAACCAGTTTCCCCATCAAAGGTTGCAAACGATCAGCAATTAGTTTAGTAATAATTTTATAAGAAACATTACATAAACTAATAGGACGAAATTGACTTAAGTTTGTAGGATGAGAAATTTTGGAATCAACACAAGAAGTGTTTCGTTGATGGAGAGATCAAGAGTGCCTTCCTTGATGAATTGTTGCACGAGCTCAACTATAGAATCACCGATCACCGACCACTGGGATTGAAAAAATATAGGAGGGAATCCATCAATTCCAGGAGACTTGAAACTCCCGAATCTCTTGACGATATTCGAAATCTCATCTTTCGTTGGCATCTCCATCATGCTTGGATTAGTAGTCTCTAAAACACGTGGAAAGCGATTAACTATTTGAAGATGCATATTCAACAGGTTCTCATCAGTATAGAGTGACCGAAAAAACTCCACTGCTAGGCGTTGTAAATCGGCTTCATTAGATATCCATATCCCAACCGAATCCTGTAATCTTAGGATTTTATTTCTCCTACGTCGTATTAAGGTAGAAGTGTGGAAAAAGGAGGTATTTCTATCTCCATAATTAACCCACTTGCTCCTTGACTTTTGGAACCATAAAAGTTCTTCCTGCAATAGAATAGCTTCATACTCCTTCCGAAGGTTATGAATTAAATCCCGTAGCTGATCAAATTCACGGTGACTAAGACTCTTTTCCACCCCCTTAATACGTTGAAGTAGTTTGTTTTTTCTATGGAAGATATTACCAAAGACCTTAAAGTTCCAGTCTTTAAGAGCATCAATTAGTTAAGGATAGGAAGGTTCCCAACGACTGTTAGCAAGCCATGTATCTTTGACAAAATTTCCGAAGCTGGGATGCGACAACCATGCAGCTAAAAAACGGAAGGGACGTCGGCTAGGATGATCCTGTCTCTCTTCACGCAAACATAAAAGAATCGGCCTTTGGTCCAATTTGATACGTGGTAGATGAAGAAGATGACCATCCGAGAAGGCTTGTCTCCATAGATCATTGCATAGTGCTCTATCAAGTCTTTCACTGAGTGTTCTTCTGAACCAAGTAAAGTTAGGACCTTCAAAGCCAATATCCACCAATACACAGTCCTCAATCATACTAGCAAAGGGTCTGTGAATGCCAAAACTGAATGGTGCTCCTCCTCTCTTGTCATCAGGTGTAAGTAAAGAATTGAAGTCGCCAATTAAACTCCAAGGTACATGAGTTGACTCTTTAAGCCTACGTAGATCTTCCCATAATTCATTTCGTTTGACAGGAATTGGGCTCCCATAGATAGCAGTACACTCTCCCATAGAAGAATAAATATTCCACCTAAAGTGAATAAATTGACTTGAATGCTCTTTGATCGTAACTGTAATCGAACTTGTATTCCATAGAACCCAAATTCCTCCAGAAAAACCGATAGCTTCCACACAAAATATACCATCAAAACCCAGCTTTTGTATGATCTTTCCCGCTTTAACTCCACTAACTCGCGGCTCAATGATAATACAAACACTCGGATGATGCCTCTTAATCTGGTCCTTCATAATCGGAATAAAAGCTTTGTCAGCAGCCCCACAACAATTCCATGCAAATATTGACATAATAAATGTTATAGTGTGGATAGGGAACATCAGGATCCTATTATCCTGTAGCCGAAATTTTTGGCTCTTCAGCATGTTGCTGAGCGTTCTGGTTATCCTCGTGAGAGCTGGTACTCATCTCCATACCATCGGCTGAGGAACTGACTCCAGCATCTCCCGAAGCAGTCAAGGTCAGGTCATGAGAGTAGCCAACTTTAGACCATTTGGTTAAGTGCCACCTGGGTGAACATTGAACGTAAAAGCGGCCTGTAATTTTTCCATGTCCACAAATGATTTAGGATCCATTTGAAACAATACCTTCTCCTTCATCCTCTTTCGAGAGGTATGTTCATGAGTCCCATTTTGATAGTAATGGGCCTTGTTCTATTTTAACTTCGGTGGAGATGGGCTGATATTGGATTCTGAGAGAAACTGAAAGTCTTGGGCTGGCTGCATATGAGTATTTTGAGTATCCGTACGATCCATGGGCATGACTGACGCCTTTTTAGTCAACTCACCCTCCTTAAACTTGTCAGCTACGAGGTTCTTGGAATTTAGATGTTGACCACCAGATTTGGCTCCTATCAAATCGTTATTTTTTGCAGGGGTACCACTTGCCTTATTTTTCCCTGTCCCTTTTGACATCTTAATATTCGTCTGTGATCTGAGAACTTCCTGTTGAGTAGGATCGCCATTCCTTATTTGTACCTCCACCTGCTCCTTTCCTTTAGTCGAAACCTGTTCAGCCTCTTCCGTTGATAGAGCAGTAAATCTCGATCCCATATTCTTCTTCTGAGTTGAGATACCTTTTTTGGGTTGAATATCAACCGGAGTCTTTCCTTTTGAGAAATTCCGGCGAGGTCTTGCCGGTGCATGCAACCATGGGCCAAAATGATCGGATGTTGGCTGTGCTTGATTTGACGGCGGGTTCTCTCTGGATATTCCAGCTGCTATATTGTTAAAATCTAGAGTTTTCGGTGCTGACGACGATGCCTGTGGTTGGTTCTTTGGTGTTATCGCTTGTCGTGCAGTGAAGGCACACATCTGTTGGTTGTGTCCAATCCGCCCACATCCAAAACAAATGATTGGTAAATTCTCGTATTCGATTCGTATCCATTCACCATTAATTCTCATCCTTAGGGGGAGGGGCTTCGCTAGATCAATGTCCACTGCTATTCTTGTGAATTTTCCTCGCTGCGCTCCGAAGGAGTTCCTGTCGATCTTCACTGTCTGGTCAATTAGATTTCCTATCTTGGCTAGGATCTTCTCATGATAATATTCCAGCGATAGATCCGGAATACGCAACCAAACCACCACCCTTGAATCCATTGCAGTACTCGCTCTAAATCCAGAGTGCCACTTTTGAATGGTCAAGTAATGTCCCAAAACGACCCAAGGACCTGCAAGTAAAGCCTCTGTCACTTGATCTTCATCAGCCATTTGAACGAGGAAAAACCCATTATCGAGATCTATGATCTTTGATTCTGCCGGAATGCCCCAAAGTTGACGCAGTTTTGAGACCATCAATATTTTTGCCTAGCAGTTTGACAACCACTGAGTGTCGCCATGCTTCTCGCAATTGCACCCTTGCTTTATCAGAGATCGAAATGAAAGGACCGTCTTCATCCGAAGCGGCTACAATATCATCATCTTCCACTGCTACATCCTCAATGAGAGTAGGTTTGTTTCCCACCAACGACTCTCTATAGGATCTAGGAGACTTTGACATCTCCGTATCTCGTGACATTTGTAAACATTCAAAAAAAACTCGAAGAAATTGCTAGTATCTGAACTCCCAGGGCTTTACTGAAAAATACAGGAGAAACTTAGGTAAAACTAAGACATCATGTTTTACGATTCGTTTTTTGCTTATTAATCCATCTATTTTCTAACATGCAAGGGGATTTAATAGTAATAACTTTCCATCAGATACTATTATTGTCAAGGCTTATGAGGAAATCAAGGAGAGACGGAAGAAGGAAAAACTCACTTTAGCAGAAACTCAGGGGGTGGACGGGATACACGGAGATCAGGGTCGAAGCTTAGAAGCCCTAGAATATCTTGAAATGGTGTTTATACCTGAGTCATTTCCCTCTCTGCCGAGAATGCCTGACTCTTTAGAAGCTGAATCGGATAGAAAAGAGACAGAGAATGCAAGGAAGATAGAGGAAGAACCGCTGGCAACTCTCAATATAATTGAGAGACTGGAACTTATGAACCGTAGTTCTAGGGAATAGCTAAGACAGAAAATTATTGAGCTGATCGAAGAAGAGATTGAGGAATGGGAGAACCCTGGCTGCCAGTAATCGAAAGAGAGGGGTGATGTTCACAGGAGTGTACAGAACAATGATTAATATAGGTTTCTGGAAGGAGGTGTATAAGCTCATCTTAGAGAATTCTATAGTATTGTGCGTTCTTGCAGGGACGAAGGTGGAGGCTATGAGTGACAATTTAGTAGATAAGCTTTGGCCAGGAAAGAAAGGAACTTGGTTCTCAAGGGATTCACGCGCAAAGCTGGAGGTATTTTGGTAGTATGGGATAGTGCAATGATAAAAGTGAACAACACGAATAGCTAGGATCTCTGGATCGAAATGAAAGTGGAAAACCTGCGCTTAGGATACAAATTCATGTGCATTGGCTTGCATGCCCCAAATCCACTAGCGGAGAGGCTAGAATTTTGGAAGGAACTATGAGAAGTGAGACAAATTAGTAGACTTAGGGGTGATGATAGGGGACTACAACAAGACGTTGTATCTCAAAGAAAAATTGGGGAAAAGGTTCGACGAAAGAGGAGCTGAGGCATTAAGAATACTCATGGATAGGCCTGGCTTAGTAGATACGTCGTTACTGGGAAAAAGATTCACCTAGTATACAGCCACCAAAGCCTCTAGAATTGATAGAGCCCTGCAAGTATAGACTGGGTGACAGATTTTAGACAATGTAATTTGATCGCTAGGGAAAAAGGGCTATCAGATCACACACCAATCATTCTAAAAGAAGAGGAGGTACAATGGGGGCCAAAACCATTTAGCTAGTGGGATCTATAGTGGACAGAGAAGAATTTCCTTGAGGTAGTTAGAAAATTCTGGTTAGCAGGAGGAGAAAGACACCCGGAAAGTTTGCGCTACTTATGGAAATGAGCTTCCTCAAGGCAAGACTAAAAGAATGGAGACAGAATGATTTGGGAGACTCGGAGGAGAAATGGTTGTGATACTGAAAAAGATAAATGATACTGGTAGGCAGAGAGGGCGTGGAGAGACGAAAAGTGAAGCTGAAGAGAGAAGATATTTGACCTTGCAAGAGGAAAAGTGGAAACTGAAGAGTCAGGTTAAGTCTAAATGGAGACAGAACACAAGAGTGCAATGGCTAAAGCTAGGGGACAGGAATACTTGCTTCTTTCATATTTGCACAAGCTCTAGACACAAACGAAATCACATGGGTGCACTTGAAATCAATAGGAGTGTAACGACCCCAATTCCTAACTATTCTTAATTGCTCCCATTAAGGTCATTACCGCCGTGAAACCCAAATAAGCCTAAATGACACCTAAGACCTATTTGAATTCCACAAGGCTAATCTTAAAATTTCCGATTTTAAGCTTGTTAATCTTATTGCTTATCAACAATTGGAGCATCATATTGGACATATGTTCTGGTATCATACGGAGTAAATAAAACATCAGCGGAAGTCTTAAATTAAATCATTGGGTTCATAACACACAAGTCCCATAGGGATCCAAACTAAACAACAAGAAATTCTTCACAAGTTTCGGAAATAGCAAGCAAAGAAGAGTGCTTAAAATAAACCAGAAAGTTGCCCAATCATATGTTATATGCGCAAGTAACAAGTTTGAAAATGTAATGCGATATCGCCCCGCCGTGCAGCCTTGATCTCACACACTGGTACCACGAACAAAGGATGTACCTAAGCCTGAAAAATGGTAAAAACAACGGTTTGAGATTACAAGAATCTCAGTAGGGTCACAGCATCATAAGATCTACAGAATCCCTAAACACAAATCTCCCAATTCACATAAGATCATCCCTAAAAAACTAAAGGGGATCACACAATTCATAAATCATTCAAAAAGGGTTAAAGCCACATCAATGGCTGAGGGAGGACCACACTTCCGAAAATTCAGAAGTACACAGGTAGGTGAAATACAACAAAATCGCTCTCAATGAAAAAGAAAGGCCATCCCCTTCCACCTGTGTTGTCCAAGACTTACTGCACAAAGGGTAGATGGTTAACACACAAACTAATCTATAAGCCTTTCACCTTATCCTCGCAAGGACAAATCGACTAGCCCCACATGGACAAGTCTTCCCTTAGCCGCAACTAGGGCATCCCCAAATCCCGCAAGATAAGGGCTTCCTGTCCCGCAAGACAGGGATCTGGCCCCGCAAGGACAGATATCCAGCGTGCACTTGCTGGTTTAATCACCCATACACCTCCCACAAATCAATAAGAACCTCTCCTCTCCCTAGGAGCATCAGTTCTTACCCTGCCTGGCCAGAAGAACAGGATCCTGACACACAAACACGTACAAGCACACACAGGCAAGTACAAAGCATAATACCACAATAGGGTATCCTCAATCATGTCAGGAAACAATCAACACATCCAATTCATATAACAATAGCATCCCTAGGCACTCAATTCCTAACTCAGGGGTTCGATATAGCCTAGGAGATTCATATCTCATTCCGGATTTCATATTCACACCCTACAATCCAATCACAAACAAATACAAAAAGGGCAGGTAATGAAAACATCAGATAAGAGCAGGGGTTTCTGGAGAAACCGATGAGGCATAGATCCTACCTCTCTTGTCTCTGAACAATAAGCTAATCCTTTGCCTTTATTAAATAAATCCGAACCACCTATAATATCACCAGGCAAAGACAAGAACAAACTAAGCATGCATATTCAATAATCAATTGAATACCTTATTTCCTTACCAATACCACTCACCAAACCTATCAGAAAACCAGTGATCAGAAGTCGCAGGTGTCTCCCCCTTGGATGTGTGATGTGATAGCCAGGAACTTTATCAAGATTCAACCTGAATTTACCATTCCAATTAACTATGCAAAACCTATTGCTAAAAGTAGGGCATAAGACGATTTCGTCTCGACTTACAACAAAATATTTACATACAAGATGCGATTTATATATTGTTGGAAAGAAGACGAAAAGACCTTTCCATAAAGCTATTATTTGTAAGATTCTGATAAACGACCAGAAAGTTATGCCACTTTGAAGTTCAAGAAGATTTGGCGAAAACCTAATCCCGCCGCCGATTTTCAAAGTAACTTTAGACAAAGAAATACTAACGTCCTGACAAAAAAAAAAATATTGTTGGAAAGAGGATGAAGAGAGCTTTCCAACAAGCTATTACTCTCAGAGATCCAACGAATGATGAGTGAGTTATGCTGGTTTGAAGTTTCTGCAAATTATGGTGGCTATAGGGAGGTATAGGGTTTTAAGCATATACGAAATTTGTAGGTTTTCTATGAATAATTCTTTGTGAGGTTGGCTTCCTATTTATAATGAATGGATATAGAATTATGATTACTACTTTAATCACTTTATCTAAATAGGATAATTTACTAGATAACTAAACTCTAAACTCTTTAATTATCTTCCCCTATTTTTAGGGACTTTAATCTCTAAGGCAACTTTCTATCTATAAGGATAATTTCTAAGACAATTACCCAACTATAAGGACTTAGATCTAAAGGAATTTAAAACAAAATTAACTACTAAACAATCTTACCAATTTCGGCCATCACACATCCTTTTCTTCAGGGGCAAAATCGTCTTTTCACCTGCACTGGCTTCTGGACTTCTAGGACTCAAAATTCGGGATCTTACAAGGAGGATAATGAGAAACTAGGATGAGATAGAAATAGAAAGCCGACGATATTTTCAGTGCATATTCAGGTCTTATGGGGATGTGTGGTTGGGAGCCGAGAATTTAATGTTTAATAGTCTAAATGAGGAAGAAGCTTGCAAGCTTATAGTCACTTTCACGGTAGAGGAAGTCAAGGAGGCAATATGGGATTGTGGAAGCCGGAAAGCCCCCAGACCGGATGGATTCAACTTCTTCTTCCTGAAAAATACATGGGTGACCAAGGAGGATGCCATGACAATGGTGGACGAGTTCTCTCAAAGGAATAAATAGTTTGTTTTTGGTGCTTTTTCCAAAGATAGTAGGAGCAATGTGTCATGACCTGGCCCCTTGACCCCTAGCTCTGCGGCCCGAACATGTATGTGCGCGTAAGGGAATAGAACTGAAACGCTCAATTTGGATTTCTAACCATATAGCCCAAAAGATGCATCTTGTTGCAAATGATCCATCCACGCAACACATATAAGCCCAAGATCTCCCCCACTCCTTTCTGATGTGGGATTGGGTAACACTAACCCCTTACACAAGCTGGGTCTCACAATCTCCCTGCCTTATAGACCTCGTGTCCTCACGAGGGGAGCCCATAAAAAAACTGGCTTAAGCCCAAACTCATGGGCCCAAATATGAACACACAACATAGCCCAAGCCCGCCTAGAAGAGGGAACAAGATTGGCTCATCTATCATTTTCCACGACTCGGCCCTGTGGGCCCAGATGTGTATGTGCGTGTGATGGATCACAACTGCAACGCTGAGATATGATCCACATGGCCACAAAGATACATCTTGTTATATATGATCCATTCACACAACACATATAAGCCTAAGACCCCACTCACCCCCCCCTCCCCACTTCTTTCCAATATGGGATTGGGTAACTTAACCTCCTACATAGGCTGGGTCTCACACAACATCCCTTAACGCCTACAGGTAAATTAGTCTCATTAATAGCATGTACAAGACAGTAACGAAGATGTTGACTAAGAGATTGAAGAAGGTCACACCATCCCTCATCTCCCCACTCGAATTCGGCTTCGTGGAAGGCAAATGCTTATTAGACTCAGTGATGCTAGCAGCTGAAGCGATTCATGTGATAAAGCTAGCAAGACAAGGGGTTGGAGCTTCAAAATCGACTTTCGCAAAGCGTACGATACAGTAAGATAGGGGGCTGTGCTAGAAGTTATGAAGGGGATGGGCTTCAAAGATAAATGGAGAGGATGGATCAAAGATAAATGGAGAGAATGGATTTCACAATATTTTTATACTGCAAAATTTGCGGTGATGGTTAATGGATTCGCTACATAAGAGTTCGTAATGGCTAAAGGGCTAAGGCAAGGAGATCCATTGTCTCCCCTGTTATTCGATGTTGCAGCTGAAATATTCTCTAGGATGATACACAAAGCTGAAGACAAAGGCCTCATAGGAAGAATCAAACTAGGCGGATTCAATCTTATGCACATGCAATACATTGTCGATGTTCTACTCTTTAGTGGATCGGAGGAGGAAGAGCTAAATAATTTGAAAAGAATATTGTGGTGTTTTGCTCTCTTCACAGGATTAAAAGTTAACTTCTACAAGAGCAGTCTTGCTGGAATTAATTTCAGGAAAGAAGACACCAAAGAGATGGAAAAAGGTCTACGCCGCAAGGCAGAATTGTTGCCATTTAAGTACCTTGGGCTGCCTCTCAGAGCAAACCTGAGGAAGTACTAGACGTGGGGCCTTCCCTAGGGACAATGAGATGCCGTTTAACGGCTTGGAAAGGTAGAATGCTTTCGATGGGTGGAAGGCTGATCTTGATCAAGTCGAATCTTCACAATATCCCAATATTCTCCATGTCAATCTTCCGATTACCTAAGAAGGTTGAGAGGGAGATGGAAAGGATGATGAGACAGTTCTTGTGGAAGGGGAACATCGAACGGTGTTGTGTAAAGAAATTGAAATAGAGTCTATGCTAATACTGATAGAGGTGGGATGGGATTGGGCTACTTGGCTTTGAGAAACTTGGCCGTTAAATGGTGATGGAAGATTATCACAACACCTAAAGGTCCGTTGGCCAACATTTTTTAGGAGTTGTACAAACCACGACTGACTCCAGATGAGATAATTTTTAACACTAGCAAGGTATCCATAATGTGGAGGGATATCTAAAATGTGTCAATGGTGATTCCATTATTACTGTCTCCCTACAAGAAAAAATGAGATGGAAGCTGGGGAGGGGGATAGCGTATTGTTTTGGAATGACTACTGGTGGGGCAACAAGATGATGACAACGAAGTTATCAAGGCTGTATGAAATCTCAACAGGCAAGAGTCAGCCAAATGGGAGAGGGGAGAGGGGAGAGGGAAGAGGGGAGAGATGGCACTGGAATCTGCAATGGAGAAGAAGATTGTTAGTGTGGGAAGAAAGCCTGCTAGAAGAGTTAAATGGTTGGCTGAACCGGGTGTTTTTTCATAGGAATATAGATGACAGCGTGGTGGGATGAAGTAGAGTCGACATTCTCCACTACACTCGGATAAAATACTTTAGACGTAGCCTTCGCAACTACGGGACCTATCGAAGAGCAAGCCTCAATTCCAGATGTTTAGCGGCTGCAAGGAACAATGAAGAGCAAGATTTTTGTGTCGTTAGCTTGCCAAGACCGAATATTGATGAAAGGAAAATTGGCTAGATTGAGGATGATAGATTCAAATGAGCAGCAATGTCCATGGTGTACAGAAGAGAAGAAGGATGCAGATGTGTCCTTCTAAGATGCAAATATGCATGGCTATGCTGGTCAGAAGCTTTGAGTCGTTGTGGAGTGAAATGGGCTTAACCTAGGAGTGTAACTGATCTAGTACAGCAGTGGGGGAGCGTGTTTGGAACTATGAAAAAGAAAAAAGTATAGGAATGCATATTACTATCTGTGATTTGGAGCATAAGATTTTCAAAGAAGGCTGCAAAAGTCCGAAGGAAGTGGCAACAGAGGGGTCTCCTTTAAGGCATTAGCTTAGCTGGGCAAGAGTCAATCTCAATCCTAGCATTTGCAACAGCAACGAGTTGCTCCCGCTAAGAGATTGGTATCAGGTAGTGTAACCGTGCAGTGAATATCTTAGTTTTTATGCCTGGCACTGGAAACTCAAATCTTCGCAATGGACTTTTGGAGGACCTTTGGGTCTGACTGTATATAGAGTATCATAGGGACGTTGTAGTTTGTTATTATCTCTTGAATATAATACAATGCAATCGTATCTTTCAAAAAAAAAAATCATCCTCCACCTAAAGCAAGCTTTGGTATGCCAGATTTGAGGATAGTAGGTTCCATCCAATCATATATGTTGTGTTTGCAACAGCTACTGCCAACAATCCAGTGAAAAACACCCAATTCCTCTGGATGATGATGTCTGGAGGCCCTTGCTCTAAGAAACTTGCATGCTTTGTTGAAAGTCTTGCAGTCAAACAAAGAAGGATTTACATCACAGCATCAATGTAGGCATTTTGTATCTTTTTCCGAATGTGCAAGAATAATGTGAACATAAAGTTTGAAGCAGAAACGTAATTTTCTAGTTGAACTAAAACATATTTTTGTGGAAACTCAGGTGCCAATGAAGTTTAGAGAAAGGTACAAATATACAAAAGCAGCTGCAAACTAAAAGTGGAATTAAACAGAGTTTATCCAAGGAAAAGAGATATGCTGTTCCTAATGGAATTCCATAAAGCATTAAGATGAGTTTTTTAAGAACATTTGATGAAGGATTCCAATCAACAAAGAGCACAAAATGATATGAGGTGTAAGCAGTCCGCAGATTAGGGAATTTATCAGCAGCGATTTAGATTTAGATTAGGGAACATGGCTCCACGACACAACTCATCACAGGTTTCTTCACCAACTTCCTCAGCCACACCTTATAAGCAACCAGCAAAGTCCCAAGCACTCTTGAAAAAAATATGTTTCTTACCGATAATTCGTTTCTTGTCACGACAATTCTTTTTCCACAGACTTCTGCTTGAAAAAGATCATAGGTCTCACATGCCATCTTGAATGGTATTCTGAAACAGAGATTGATTAAATGCATAGAATATTGGAAGTTATCATGCTAGCAAGCTCTGATGATGCTTTGGAATGTTTATTCAAAATTTTGATCAGTTTTCTGCTATTTACCTTTTCTAGAAACAACATTTCCACAGTGCGATTCAGATTGCCATCCCAACGATATGAACTTTCGTCGGTTTCTCCCAAAATTACTTTCTCTAATTCTGGTGTGCTCAAGTATCCTCCTGAGAAAATCATCATCTTAGGACATTGTTCCACAACTAGCTTATCCAACCACGGGAATTTCAAGGTGTGTTTTGTAGAGCAGAAGCAACTGAGCTCTGGCAAGCCAACAATTTCCAATCGGTCTAACTTGGGGAAGATAATGCTGTCTTCTAGTCCATCTCCCTCATTTTTCACTATTTATGTCACCTTATCACAATCTTTGGCCAGCATATAAGTGAGTTTCACCAGACTTTTTTCTGTAGTTGGTGAAAGTAAGTACTGTAGTCCTATGCATCCCTGAACTTTTAAAATTGTTAGAATGAGGAAAGATGTGGAAGATGGCGCTAACTCAATCAAACTTGAACATCTGTATATGTCTAACCGTTTGATATGGTCTAATTGGGAGTCTGAATTCCATATATGGTTCAGACCATCAACACGATACAGATTCAAATATCTTAATTGTTGGAAGATACTCATCCCAAGCCTATGGTGCCGTCATCTTCTTCTTCATGAGGGAATAGAACCTTAAAGTTCCCATTGTTGACAATAAGAGTTTCCAGATGAGGGAATTTATTGAGAAAGTCTAATGGAAAGACTGTTGATTCATCGTATTCAAAAGACAGACCAAGGCTTTTGATTTGGTAAAAGAGACCAGCAGGAAGCTTTCTGACTTCAAAACTAGATATCGTCAGACCCTCCAAGTTGGGAAGGATCTTCAAACATTAGAACAAATGCAATTTTCAATAAATACTAAACGAAAATTTTAAAATAAACGTAAAATATACAAATTTTATGTTTATTTGTTTGTTATTCCAATTTTAGAAAAACATTCCAATAAATGTAAAATCGTATGTACCTTTGCAAATGGAAAAAATGGTTGTGAAAGTGATTTCAGTCCATCATCGTCTGTAGTAATTAAAGAGTCCACACCAAATACATTCAGTTTTGGAGTATGATAGAGAAAAAATATCTTTAAAGCCGGCCATTCTGAAATATGCATTCCTGGGTAGAACACGGAGAGGTTCCGTAGGTCCTGGAGGTGCAAATAACTCAATTGATTGAGCTTAAACAGAGGAACCTCTTTATTTACACCTTCCTCCTCCTCCTTAACAACAATTTCCTTCAACATCTCGCAGTGAAATAAATAAAGCATTTCAAGATAAGGAAGATCCTTCGCAACAGAAGCAGGGAAGAGTGCTTCAATACTCCCGCAAAATCTAACATCAACCTTTCGAAGGTTATGAAATGATAAAATGCATTGAAGATCATTGGTTTCATCCCAATTCCATATATACTTGAAATTCGGTAGATTCTCAATAACTATGCTCCGTAACTGCGAGGCTGCTCTCGAATTTGATTCTTGTGAATAAATTACCAGTTGCTTATCAAAAACCCTCTCCAGTGAATCACAATTTGAGATGGACAGTTTTTCGAGAAAACAGAATTGTGTGAAAAATGAATTGGAGGGGAAAATGAACTGCAACTCTTTTACATCGCTAATCCTTAATGTCTTTAGCTTGCAAAAGGAATTCGGATGGAATTGGTTGTGCCATATCATCTTCAAGTTTTCCATGTTGCTGATTTGTAGTATCTGTAATTTGGGGAGGGAAACCTGCAATAACATTCATTAGCTTAATAATTTTATAATTTATTATTACGACTAACTAATAGAATTAAGATATAATCCCTTTGAATACAGCAAAATTAAAATGTGAAACAAAGTTTAAAACCTGATTAACTGAAACAGGATATTACCTTTCTATCGAAGAACGTCAAGTTGGCACCGTCTGAATCTAAATTGCTGCTGATAAATTCCATCATTGCAGGGCATCCCTGAATATTCAAATCTTTTAGGGAGGACAATTTGATCATGTTTGCAATGCAGAAACTTGCAAGTTTGGGGAGACTTTTCAACTATAGAGAATGCAGATTAGAGAATAGACTTAAAAGACTTGAAACCATTAAAGGGGAAAGCAAATAACATAAATTTCCACAATCTTCAATCACCAAAGTTGTCAATTTGTGAGTTCCGGTAATAAAGTCCCCAGGCTGTTCTTGCCATATATTCTCCACTTGAATGGACG